>QNUK01000893.1:0-191506 GCA_013621035.1 Clarias magur | reverse complement strand
TTTGAGATTCCTGACTTTTCGGTCGACATCAACTACAGACTGCGACAAGGAGATCTACTTCATATGAGGGATGGAACTTATCTCACTGTTTCTAGAGATATGAAACATGAAATACTGCAAAAGTTGGCAGAGTGCATGTACTCATATAAAGCATACCCTACTGATGAAGATTTTGCTGAAGTTGCCACAGCCCTTATCAACAAGCATCCGTGTCTTCGGGAGCAAGGATCATCAACAGGATGCGGAGGGTGGAAAAATAGTCTCAAATTTAAGATGGGCAATTACCGGTCAAAACTCCGTAAAGCTGGATGCCTTGATGTCTCTGTTAATGGAGGAAGAAGGGGCAAGTACTCTCCTGAAGGACAGCCTCCAAAACAAAACATTAAAAAACCACGAAGAGATGAAAGGAATTACCTTCCTGATTTCCCTTTGGGAAAGGATAAAATAGCTCTTGAAAAAGATAGGGAACTGCTTGTTGAAGAAATGCGAAAAAGATTGCCAAACAAGACCTTAGTCGCCCAAAAGATGGACCAAACATTTCCCTTACGAAGAAAAGAAATTGTGGAAACGGAGCCACCGATCAAAACAATGATGAAACGATGGCCAGCACTTTTTACTGAGCGTGAGGTAAGAAATCTTACTTATTGTGATTGGCTATTTGTATTTGTTTCATGTTAAATGATTTTCTGTTTTGTAGGTTTTTGCAGAATTTACTCGGATTGCCTGCAAGAATCTTCAGAGTGAGTTCTTTGGTGAACTTGACAGACACACACCACGTCTAATGAAGATTTTCCAGTCTAAAACTGGAACCTTGGGTCAGACCTTATCAAAATTACTAGAGCAAGTTGAATCACGAAGAAACTCCAATCAAACATCAGATCAGGTATGATTATTCATGTGTGGATGAGATTTAATTTCTTACTGCTACTGCATGTCTTTATTGAGCCTCATGTCATCCCTGATGTATATGATGCTTTAAAAAAAGGCAATTTATTTGACCCATGTTAATCAGCCATTGTCTTAAGTGAAGCAAAAGGTGTGTGTGGGGGAAAAAAACTAAACTAATATTCAGAATTTTATTTTTAAATCCAAATCAATGTTTCCAGTATAATGTTATTAGGGCACATTGTGGGCACACTCTTGTGCAAGATTGATGATCTTCCATGCTTCCAACATTACTTCTCATACTAACCCACTGACCTAACCCTAACTCCACAAACATCATGGGGTCACAACATCCCCTGCATGATCACTCTCGTGAACTTTACAAATATTACTGTTTCCTATGTTTTTTTCATTAGAAGACTATGATTTGTCCATGTGGGTCATATGAATTATTGTCATGATCACTGTGTTATTTAAGCATCATTATTTAATGCATCATATAATGTTATTAATATTAATAAGTAATGTTATTTAAGCATCAAACGAGTAGCCCATTTTATATATAACCCCCCAAAAATTATTTCCTTAAAAATCTTTGTATTTACCTGAAGAAAGTCATATAATTGGACATGGCATGGGTAAATAATGAAATTATTCCTTCAAATTATTGTACTATTCTTCATGATTTTATAAATGGTAAAGAAAAAACAGTTCATCAAAATAAGATTTAATGTCATGTTTTAATTTGCAAATAAAAATACTAAAATGAAATATTGTTCCTTCAAGAAACTACACTGTTACAAATTACAACAATAAGTCATTTTTACACACTCTGAATAACATGGAATTTCATAAATGCCTCTGTTTTTTCAGGAAATGGAAGTTACAATTCGACGCACTGCGGTTCTTCGTGGTATCCCTGTCTTTCTTGGGGACAACCCCTCAGAATTTTTTAAGGTTAGCTTTGTAAGTATGTCTGTAAAAATTGATGATTTAATATTTTAACTTTTTTATAAGGTTAATGAATTTTGACTGTTTTGTGTGACCAGTGCTACAGATAATATGGATATATTTACTTTATCAATTTTTTTATATTCATATCTATTTAGGACTCAGAAGAAAACAACTTTGAGCAGATTCCTGTTGGCATTCTGTTAGTCGACAATGGAGACTCTCCTCACTGCTCTTCGTTGATCCCTGTACATTCAGTCTCCACTGCTATCATCATAGAGGGAGGTGTTGTTATGGATGATGTCAGGGACCTGCCTCTTGCTGTTTGTCTCTTGTTTGGGCTATCATACGCACTCCATCTTGATTACCCAAAGTGCATGAAGAACACATTCAACTTCATCCAGCAAGTCATGCTTGATCTGGGATCGAAATCATTGAAACCAAAACTTCAGACTTCAGACTTCAGAAATCAGTTATTTGCTTAAATCAACACATTTAAGTCAAAATTATCTGACCTGCAGTTCACATAGCCTATACTGGGATGACATGATTCACAACATGTCATAGCAAGAAAAAAATGTTTGTTTAATTCCACTTTTTGAATAGATTCAGATGAATAGATTCATTTGTTCAGCATTAATATTTGTTTTGATAGCCTTAAAACATTTAAGTGATAATTTATATAATTTCTTTTCATTGTTTGACATATGTTAATGGATCACAGTATCCTTGTATTAATGTTATTGTGTATCAGTCAGCATGGTCTGCTTAAAATCACTTTAAAGGAGGATTGTAAAATGTTATACGACAGCTGAGGTTTTCCATTTCATTTCTGAGATGCCAGTTCAGTGCATTTTGATGCAGGACTTCTCATGCACACATGTTTAGCACGCAATGGGAGTCATCCAATAACTAGAAATTATTGTAATCTTGTGTGTTAATTCAAATTTTCTCAGTTGCTTCAGCCATTTCTGCTGTAATCAACATTTTGAAAAATAAATGTTTTGAAGTGATCTAAATGGAGACCTGTGATTTTTATTAGTTGCAATGTATTTGAAACTGTAAATAAAATTAAATAGGAATATTGCTGTTATTTAAATTATAATAATTATTGTTATACGCAATAGTTAAACTTTACTGGTACCATTCCTCAAATCACAGATTCAGTTAAGTTAATAAAACTTAAATATTTTAAGTAAATGTGACTGGATACAAGTAAGGAATACTTTTAATATATTAGTAAATATGACTTAAATGACACTTGATATGATAAAGTTAATATTACTTAATTGAATTAAGGCAACGAGTTTGCACAATTTAATTAAGTAAACTTAACAAATTACTTTTTACAGTGTACCGATCAATATCAAATCTTCTTTTTATAGGCAAAATTATTGAAAAGATAGTTTTTTATCAATTGAAAAACCACTTAAACTCAAATGGATACCTGAACAGTTTTCATTCTGGTTTCCGAGCGCATCACAGTACAGAGACAGCACTCATGAGCTTTAGAGCTTTATCAATAATCTCCCAGAGTTATCAACTTTGATTGGTTCGCCATCTGACTTCACAGAAATCGATCAGGCGACTGAATATCTAGAGTCAAAACTTCGTTATAGCTTAGATAATGTAGTTCCAGTTAAAAGGAAAATGATTAGAGATAAGAAACTCGCTCCTTGGTATAATGACCACACACGTGCTTTTAAAACAAATCGCTCGAAAATTAGAACGTAAATGGCGCCAAACTAAATTGTTAGTATCCCAAATAGCATGGAAGGAGAGCATCCTGAACTATAAAAAAGCTTTCAGTGATGCTAGATCAACGTTTCTCACCACTCTTATAGAAAATAACAAAAATAATCCAAGATTTTTATTTAATACCGTAGCTAAATTAACTAAAAACAAGACATGAACTTTTTCAATAACAAAATTATAAATATTAGGCAAAAAATTCAGGATTTGAAACCAGACAATTTAAGTAATACAGATGAACTAATACAGATGAACTAACGACGTCACCTCAGAACTTATAATACTTTACTCCTCTTGAAGCGAGGGAACTTTGAACGGCTGGTCAGAGACTTCATCATCTCTTCACTACCCAACACTCTGTACCCACTACAGTTTGCATACAGCCCGAACCGCTCTACAGATGATGCCATCCCTCATCTCCTCCACACAACACTCACCTGGACATTAGAAGGGGGAATTATGTTAAAATGCTTTTCATCGACTACAGCTCGGCATTCATAATTCCCTCTACACTCACCACCAAGCTGGAGCACCTGAGACTCAGCTCATCTCTGTGTCAGTGGATCTCTAATTTCCTAACTGGGAGACCACAGGCAGTAAGGATGGGTGGATACGTCTCAGCCTCTCTCACTCTCAGCACTGGAGCCCCACAGGGCTGTGTTCTGAGCCCCCTGCTGTACTCTCTGTACACGCACGACTGTGTGGTCACTACCAGCTCCACCACCATCATTAAGTTTGCTGACGACACCGTTGTCAGAGATCAGGCCCACCACGACGATGAGACGGCCTACCTGAAGGAGATTGGAAATCTGGAGAACTGGTGCCAGAGGAACAACCTTCTTCTAAATGTCAGTTAGACAAAGGAGCTGATAGTGGACTTCAGCACTAAGCAGGAGAGGAACTACCAGACCCCTGTCATCAACAAGAGCCCAATGGAGAGAGTGGACTGCTTCAAGTACCTCGGTGTTCACATCACGCAGGACCTGTCATGGTCCTGTCACATCAACACCGTGGTGAAAAAGGCCCGACAGCGTCTCTACCATCTCAGACGCCTGAGAGACTTTAGACTGCCCTCTAAGGTGCTCAGGAACTTTTACTCCTGCACCAGAGAGCATCAAGACGGGAAACATCGCAACCTGGTTCGGGAACAGCACCATGCAGGACAGACGAGCCCTACAGAGGGTGGTGCGATCAGCTGAGTGCATCATCCGAACTGAGCTCCCTGACCTGCACTCTATCTACAGCAAGCGGTGCTGGACAAAGGCCAGGAAGATCATGAAGGACCTCAGCCACCCCAGCAATGGACTGTTCTTTCTGTTGCGGTCTGGAAAGCGCTTCCGCTCCCTCAAGGCCAATACAGAGAGACTGAGAAGCAGCTTCTTCCCGCAGGTGATACGGTCTCTTAATCAAACCAATACACTGGACTAAAACACCTCTGCATTTTTTGCACACACAGAACGGACAATTATGTCAAACGCACATTTGCACATATATGCACATTTGCACACTTCAAGGACTTCTTTTCACATTTCCCCTCATCTCATTTTCGTCAAATACTACTTCAATATTTGTACAGACTGATTTTCTATATATTTTTTAAACTTTTGCTGGAATCTTGTTTTATAGTTTAACTCCTATATTTCCATTTGTAAAAAATTAAGGTCACGGGGCTGTCGTATAAGCATTTCACTGCATATCGTACTGTGTATGACTGTGTATGTGACAAATAAAATTTGAATTTGAATTTAATTTCACTCATCTCTTCTTCAAAATCATCCACCTGTATATTAGATCCTATACCGACACATTTTCTCAAACAGATAGTACCAGCAATAACAGAACCCCTGTTGAAAGTAATTAACTGTTCACTCAGCAGTGGGTATGTTCCCAAATCCTTTAAATTAGCCGTTATTAAACCGCTAATCAAGAAACCTGACCTTGACCCCTGTCAGCTTTCCAATTACAGGCCGATATCAAACCTTCCCTTTATCTCCAAGATTTTGGAAAAGGTAGTATCACAGCAGCTATGTTCACATCTACACAGAAATAGCATAAATTAACTGTATCCGTCAGGATTTAGGCCTCATCACAGCACAGAGACAGCACTTGTTAAAGTAGTAAATGACCTCCTATGGGCCTCTGATCAGTGTTGCGTCACTATACTTGTGTTACTGGACCTCAGTGTAGCTTTTGACACCATTGATCATAGTATTCTCCTTCACAGATTAGAAAAGGTAGTAGGAATTAAGGGAACTGCCCTCTTGTGGCTCAGATCCTACTTGACTGATCGTTATCAGTTTGTAGATTTAGATGGTGACCATTCCTCATGTTCTCAAGTGGAGTTTGGTGTTCCACAGGGCTCAGTTTTAGGCCCACTGTTTTTTTCTCTTTACATGCTTCCTCTGGGCAACATAATTCGTAAACATGGTATTAGTTTTCATTGTTATGCTGATGACACACAATTATACGTCTCAGCAAAACCAGATGAGAAAAACCAGTTTGCTAAAATTGCTAAGATTGGATGTTAATTAATTTTCTTCTGCTTAATCCTGATAAGACAGAAGTTCTGTTCATAGGACCACAAGCAGCTAGAAGTAAGCTTTCTGATCACACTGTAACTTTAGATGGCCTTTCTGTTCAAATGCAACAGTAAAAGACCTTGGTGTGATTTTAGATTCCAGCCTTTCGTTTGAAGCACATGTAGATAATATTACCAGGATAGCTTTCTTTCACCTTAGAAATATTGCCAACATAAGAAATATACTGTCACTAAATGATGAAGAAAAATTAGTTAATGCTTTTATCACCTCTAGGTTGGACTATTGTAACGCCTTACTGTCTGGCTGTTCAACTAGGTGTATAAACAAGCTTCAGTTAGTACAGAATGCAGCAGCGAGAGTCCTCACTAAAACCAGAAGATACGAGCACATCACCCCCATCTTATCTACACTGCATTGGCTCCCTGTGAAATTTCATATCGATTTTAAGATACTACTTTTGACGTACAGTATAAAGCATTAAATGGTCTCGCGCCGCAGTATCTGAGTGAACTGTTAGTGTCTTATGATCCACCATGCCTACTTCGATCAAAGAATGCCGGCTGCTTGTCAGTACCACGTATTATTAAAACTACAGCAGGGGGCAGAGCTTTTTCTTACAAAACCCCAAAGTTATGGAATAGTCTTCCTATTTATTTAGCCAAGCATTTTTGTAAATAGATTAACCTTAGGTAAAGGAGCAGATCTGGGGGACTCATGGACGTAGAGTATTCTGGTGAACTGCTATGTTTAGATGCTGTCCTCCCCACTCTCATTGTTCACTCAGGTTTGTTGACGGTGAGGTGATTGGTTGCTTTACATCTCAGTTCCCCCTCATGTCTGTGTTTTCTTCTGGCTCTCCCTTTTAGTTATGCTGTTATAGTTAGTCCTGCCGGAGTCCCTGCTTGCACTTTGCACTAAATATACTTTCACCTTATACATGTTGACTGTGATCAGACCTAACTGCCATCTCTCCTTATCTTCTGCTCTCTCCTCTCTCTCTCTCTCCCTCTCTCCTTTTCCCTCTCGCTGTCTCTCTGTTGAGCTATACATGTCGCTCCTGAGCTGCCAGTGATCCAGACCCCTCTGCACTGTGCTACATCCAAACTGTCTGCACTATTTCACGTTAATCTATCATATGTTTATTGGACAAAGTTTTACTGCTATTATTTTTATTTTATTTAATGATTAAATTTCTTCTCTTTTATGTAAAGCACTTTGAATTACCATTTTGTATGAAATGTGCTATACAAATAAAATTGCCTTTTTTATGTGCTTTAACTGTTAACCAAAACTGAGAGCACCCACATGTCAGATGGCGGCTGCCCTCTTTGTCTGAGGCTGGGGTTTTGCCTTTGTCTCTCTCTTGAACTTGTTGTACGCTTGTCTTTGGCCCTTTAATGGTGCTTCATAATGATCGCACAAAATGCACAGGTGTCAGTAACCTTAAATAGACAGTGCAGTGTGTGTCCATGCTGATTGCCTTTGCGTTGTCATTGCCTGGCAAACATGCTTCTCGATGACCATGGCTCCGCCTGTTCAGACCTCTGGTGGGGTAGCAGCCTGCAGATATGCTCATTTTGAACAGTGCAGAGTATTTTCCCGCGCCTCTGCCCCTCGTGAGACCTGCATCGTTACAATTATGCACTTCACAAATACAGCAAACATGTGAAAGAAGGTGCTTTGTTGAGATGAGAACAAAATTTTACTTTCTGGCCTAAATGCACAATCCTATGTGTGGTGAAAAATGTATGAATACAGGAAAACCTGTTAGAGTCTGCAAAAGACTTGAAGAAATGAGGTAATATTTATGTGTTAAAATGGTGCAAATGAAGTCCAGACCTGAATTCAATTGAGAATATGTGTTAGGACATGAAAATTGCCTACACACACACAGATGCTTTCCATTCAATCTGACTTAGCTTGAGCTATTTTGCAAAGAAGAAGGCAACAATTTCACTCTCTTGATGTGCAAAGATGGTAGAAACACACCCCAAAAAACTTGCAGCTGCAATTGCAGTGAAAGGTGGTTCTACATTGACTCAAGAGGGCTAAATATAGATGCACGCCACACCTTTCAGATATTTATTTGTGAAAACAGTTGAACACCATTTATAATTTTCCTTACACTTCACAAATACTGTACGAGCCTCATTGTTTGTTTGTTTGTTTGTTTGTTAGTTTTTTTGGACACTCAGTGCCACCCATCCTGCAGGACAACATCTTGAGATGATTAATCACCTTTGACACTTGATACCAGAGGAATAGTGTTTTTCCCATGTTTCCCTAAACTCTTAAACATTCAAAAGCTATTTAATATATCTCACTATATGATGCAGACAAACTAGTCCAGGTTTTTATTACCTGTAGGTTGGAATATAGTAATGCCATGCATGGCCTTGATGCCTGGATGTTTCAGTAGATGAATAAACAGCCTCTAGTGTTAAGGCAGTGATGGCGCTAAGTTGATCGGAAAGGTTGGTGGTTCAAGCCCCAGCTACACCAGGTTGCTCCAGGGGCGCTGTATCATGGCTGACCCTGCGCTCTGACTCCAGTTAAACGGGCATATGCAAAGAAAGAATTTAATTGTGCAGTAATGTATATGTGACAAATAAATGCTTAACTTAACCTCTGTTCACTACTTACTATAATAAAACAACAAAACATAAAATAAAACAAATGCTATCTTTTCCATGCAGCGTTGCACATAAAGCTGCTATATGCTGTAACTAGAAAATTGAATAAGTGTGTTTTGTGATTACGGCTACAGGAAACAGAGAAAAGGTGTGGTCTAGGGTTTCTGGTTGCAGTGGTTAGCTGTATGTCTTTTCAAATATTCTTATTTGTCTCACATCTTATTTAAAGTAAATCATTTAGTTTTATGTGGTGTGTTCTGTCATATGTACTGGGTAAGCAGCAAGAACTTCCTCACAAAATCTAATTTGGTTAGAATAAACATTTATATAAACTATATTAGCTGCGTGGTAAGTTTGGAGTTATTGTTATTGCTAAAGTTAGGTTCTATAGAATTAATGAAAAATTTTGTAAAATATAGCAAAAGCACTATGTTGCATGAGTTGCCTGAATAGACATTCTATGATGCATTAAAAACAAAATTAATGATGTAGATTAAATTAATGGAAACAAATATTTTAATGAGACAGGCTGCAAAGTGCCTAAAGGTAAAAATGTCAAACTTGGTTGTTTATGTTACAACCTTAGCAGCGACCTCATTTCCCCTCTCGTCTGTTCTAACCACGCAGCATTTAGCATCAGCAGTATACTAATCACCAGCTTGATCATCTGTCACAATCTGCATCTGTATCACTGGTTCATGTCTTAAGTTAGAGGTATTTTGGTTCACAGATCACGGGGAAATACTGTATATGCATTTTATATATATATATATAATACCCCAATACAGATAAATATATCTTAGCAAAGCAAATAAATTTAAAGAATTGTGTATATGCTAATGGTGTACACAATGTCCACTGCAGCTAATGAGCTAATAAACTGCTACAGGTGATCCATGGTGACAAAATCCACAGAAGAGCAGAGTGACGAATGTGATGATGAAGATGAAAGTGAAGCCGACAACACTACTCATTTTTAGTGGTAATTCCCGGTAATATTGATTGTGGATTGCTACAGACCTCCTTTTGTGCACAAGTTTTCAAAAAGAATTCCTTGCCAAGGATAGTAGCTGAGAGGAAGAAAGAGAAAGTCACCTTTTCCTAGTCACCTTTTTAAAAATTTTCTACAGCTATGCCTATACTATGTGAGGCCTAGATTACATACAGAACCATCAGCAGGATTATAAGTATAACAGCCCATTCAGTGCATTTTGTGCCATGTTTTTTTGTGCCATGTTGCCCCAGAGTGCTCTCAGACTACTCTGAGGACCTTACAGCTGGCACTGGTAGTGGCACGAGCACTTGTTTTGGGCAGTGATATGCTTGGCTCTGTTCAGCTTGTACTCATTCCCTGTGTTATTGAACTAACAAAATGAGGACGGGGAGGGGGATTGTTCTAACTCTAACCCTTTTTTACTCATTATTGTACTGCAAATATCAATAGCTCTGGTTCAGATGTTTCATTTTTGTTGTATAAAATACACAGATGTGGAAATTACCATTACTGTATTATTTCTTCGATACAGCATATTGTTTTGACTTTTTTATGAACCGAGATGACGGAAAATGTCACTTTGCGCCACCTGGCGGTCATTTCATGAATTTCTTTGAAATGCTGTCGTTTTGTCGCGGCGGTGATAGACATTCCCCTCTTCACACCTCTGTACACACAGATTTTCATTTTCATTTTTTTTGTGTATAGTTTGTAAATATTTTGTATATATTGGTTTCTCCTGTGCACTTTGTCACTTAACAACAATTCGAATACAAACCCAAAGATAAACAAACAAAGTGTATTGTGTCTTTACTTGTTCCGAGAAGCTCATATTACACCAGGAGTAAATATTATCATCCTTTATTTAGATTCGCGACCCCGTAGCAGTGTAATTAGCATAGCTTTTATAGCTGAGCGTTAGTGTGACTGCAGCTACAGTGTGCTGGGCTAAAGAACACAGGAAAAATCAGGGTCTGACGTTTCCTGTTGCAGCGGTTAATTATATTATATTATATTCTTCTCACACCTTCTTATTGCTCTAAATTCTTATTATTTAAAATAAAGCATCTACTTTTATGTGGTATGCTCTGTCGAAACTTGTTTGTACCCTTATCATGTTCAAGTAGGTTTTTATTGTCATTTCAACCATATACAGTTCAGTACACAGTACTGAAAAAAAAAAAAAAACTAACTAGCTCACTACTTAGCTGAGTAGCTGAAACAAGATAGATCGACAAGACAACATAAATTTGCAACATAAATTAACAAAAAACTAACTAGCTAACCTAGAACCCTAATAAGCTGGCTAGCTGACACGAGACAGATACTGAACTGTCTGCCACCTTACACACAGGATGAATGCAGATCCATTCCTGCTTTCTGTTTCACCCAGATGAGGATCGGTTCCCTGTTGAGTCCATTTCCTCTCAAGGTTTCTTCCTACTGCCATCTCAGGGAGTTTTCCTGCCACTGTCGCCCTCGGCTCGCTCATCAGGGACAATCTGACCATTTTTGATTCATACACATTCATATGTGTTTCCATACAAACTTAAATCATTCTTTTGATAGTATAAAGCAACATTTCTTTTTGCGACAATGACAAAAAAAGTTGTTAAAAGCGCTATATAAATAAAATTGAATTGAATATACGAGTATTATATCGCTTAACTTATTTGAATGAAACCGCATTAAGTAAATTGCCATTAATTTAATGCAGACATTAATACAGACAGACTGGCTAACGCTAACATTGTTCAGCTGTTTATTTACATTCCAGAATTTCTAAAACAGTATCATACACACTCTGGTGGTATATACAGTAGGCTTATTAATGTCTCTAATTTTTTCATCAAAAATAGATCTTTTGTCAAGTTTATTTATCTTCGTCTTTAGTAAATTCTCTTGTTCTCTTTATTCAGAACTCTGCAGTGGAGGATTTGGGTCAGAGGGTGAAGGCTGGTCTTTTGGAGCTACAGGAGGAGCATGAACGACCTGATACAGACACACTTAAAAAATAAATACTAAGTAGAAAGGAGATGAGAATTCCTTTAGAATTGTGTAAGAGAGAAGAATAGTATAAAATGTGTCAGAATATAAGGCCTTAGTTCCCTCTTGACTTTTGGCAGTTACGTACATTCATCCAATATAAATGATGACACTTTTTTATAAAGCCAGAAACTTTTTCACATTATATTACAGCACTGATAGAGCTTTCTATTGAGCAGCTTATTTGAGGCCTTATAATACACAACAGAAAACCAGAAGGATACATTTCTTTAACGTGCCATGGTAGTTTTCTTAGGTTTTTCTCTGTATTTGGGGTATAATGCATTTACTGCTTACTATTTCTCCTCCCACTACCTCAACTCATCACCTCCTTACCACAAAGTATTGAAATGTGTCATGTTGTCACTTTGTCGCTCTTGTTTGCACATTTGCACATGCACTTTATTTTGTCTTTTTTGTATAGGGCGTTTTTTTTTTTCTGTTACCTTAAATTTACAAAAACTAACTAGCTAACTTAGATTGACAACATGAATTTACAACATAAAATGTAAATCTGTCTTGTATCAGTTAGCCAGCTAATTAGGGTTCTCTCTTGTCTTAGCTAGTCATCTAAATAGATTAATTAGTTAGCTAGTTAGTTTTTGTTAAATAATGCTGTATGTAGCACCTTGGTCCTGGAGGATCACTGTGTACTGAACTGTATATGGTTGAAATGACAATAAAAGCCTAATTGTACTTGTATACTGATTTAACTTAAAGAGCTCCTTGCAAAGAGCTCATGGGAAGTCTGATGCAAAATCACAAACAAGGAATGAGGACACAGGGCTGAGAGAACGGGCAAGAAGACCCTGGAACACGCCTTACAAATCTTGATAAGTAAGCAGCTGGCACAAGTTAGTGAAATAATGACACTGTTTGCAAGCATAAACTACTTTTAAAGGGTGTAAGATACTTTTCTAAATAGTGTCGCAGGTGGATAGCTACCTTGCAATAGGCAAGTCCTGATGTTTATTGTGACTTTTTTGTTCCAACCACCAAACTGCTCAGCTAAAGCGCGGTTAATACATAAACAAATAAAACTGGCCTTTTACACCAATATATGTATAACACCCTGTAGCATGCGTGTGCATGTCAAGCTTTTCAACTGGTTTATTGGTGTAGGCATCCCGGATGTGCGGCAATATTTGAATATATATTATATATATATATATATATATAGAAATCTAGAATAAAATAGTTGTGGAAGACATTGTTTAATCAAATACCACAGGCTTAGAACCAATTGAACTTTATAAAGTACATCTTTAGGCACATCACGCAAGAGCTGTGAACTGAGAGACTGTGTGTGTGTGTGCGTGAGTGTGTGCGTGTATGTGAGAGAGCGTGAGTGTGTGTGTGTGTGTGAAACAACAACAAAAAACATTGGTTAGATGTTTTTTAGATCAAGTTCACTAGCTAACAATTATATAATAAAAAGACATAAAACTTTATGCGTGTAGTTGAGCGATAAAGATTTTGAGAATATATATATATATAGTATGTAAGACCTATTGACACCTCTCAGGTGACACACACACACTCACACACACACACACACAGTTCTTTTTACAAATCTTTTAATCCAACCATAGCAGCATATTCCCATGTAAATTTACACATGTATTTGCAGTTGTACTAGCTGTGTGCGCTCATGATTAATGGATCATTAACATTCAGTTGCTCAAGTGATTTTTCAGTGGAGCACATTCTCTACATAGGTTTTATTATATAAAATAATGATTAGTTACTTATATAGTATTTATGTCAGGGATAACCCCTTTTTGTGTTTGTAGTTCGTTTAGTTTCACTTCGTTTCCCTTCATGCAGCTCGGTCAGGTGACATGGGCGGTCACCTGAACTGAGTTAGTTATTAGTTTCTTTATAAATAGGTTGTTTGAGGTTCGGTTTTCGTCTTGCATCTGTTGATTTATACCTAGAACATGTCTGTAAGTTTGGTTCGTGGTTCTGGTTGCCTTTATACGTGTTTTGGTTTGTTTTACTTAAGTATCCTGTTTTGTTTGATTTCCCTGCTTTCGTTATAATAAAAAAAAAACATCATTCTTGAAAAGCATCGAGACCTCTGCACTTATCAAGGGAAATACTACATGGACCTTATACAATTTCTGCATGTATAATATATATAATATACACAGCAAGTAATCTGTATGCACTCTTATGTTCTGCTCTTTCTATCGGTTCAGCTCATTCATAAAGGATTAATGAATTAACTGACTGGTAACTGTCATAGTAAGCTTTTTTTTATCAAACATGAGTATGATGGGAAATGTCAGCAGCTTTCAGCCAGAGTTGGAAAAATGAAGCCAAATGGTCTCTTCTGCCCTCTAGTGGCTCGCTGAAGTGAAAGTAAAAGTGAAAGTAAAAGTCTACCATGTAAGTGAATTGGAAACAAAACAGATTTGTGTTTTATACTTTGAATCTTTACAAATTGCTTGTAATATTAAAATGTTTACTTGAACTCATGGATCTCTCACAATGTTTTCCTTTCAATTCGTTTTTTTTTTTTTTTGTTTTTTGTTTTTGTTTAGGGAGTGTCCAAAAATAACTAACTTAAAAAAACAAAAAACATTTTAATTAAACTACATTTAAGTCAAAGCTTGTTTAACCCTCATGTTATGTTCATTTGTGGCTCACACTCGTTTCTGGTTGCTTTTGACTAGAATAATTGTATTTTATTATAAATCTACAATAATACATATATTATCACCTAATTATAACGTCACTGGTCTCGCGACAGGCAAACCCACGGTTAGCTGCTCCACAGGTTTCGAGTCAGACAGACCCGCATCTCTATCTCCTGTTATACTGAACTTCCAGTACACATTATTATGCTGATCATTCTCTGCTATCCGTTATCACCCAGATGAGGATGGGTTCCCTGTTGAGTCTGGTTCCTCTCAAGGTTTCTTCCTATTACCATCTCAGGGAGGTTTTCCTTGCCACCGTCGCCCTCGGCTTGCTCATCAGGGACAATCTTATCATTTTGATTCATACACATTGCATAAAAACTTACTTCTTTTTATTGTGTAAAGCTGCTTTGCGACAATGTCAATTGTTAAAAGCGCTATATAAATAAAATTGACTTGACTTGACTTGAATACACTCCTTTACCACACCTCAACATGCACGTGTCTTTGAGCAATGTGCTTGAACACATTTCACTGATTGTAATTGTAATCTTACCTATTCATTTATTTCCAATGGCCGGTCATTTTTACCAGTAAAATAGAAGTTCCATGAACATGCACATTTTTAAACAACTATTTCCAATTCATTTCATGTGTTCAAATGCCATGTGTGAAGAAAGTCATTTAAACACATGAGCCTTAACGAACCAAAGGTAAATCTTTTGATTAGTTTAGTACTTATATGTTATAAGTAATTCATTAATTGGATTAATGCAATTATGAGTCAATAAAATTTATTGACAAAACATTTTACACCACAGTAAAAGGCAAAAAAAAAAAAAGAGAGCCCAGATTATTATTTTTTTTTTCATTGCTTTCACTTCTGTAAAAGAAACATTTAAGTAAATTTGTATTAATTTAACAGGTTTAGTAAACTTTAAAACTCTTAATGAATTGATTGCCAATTGACATTTTTCAAAAAATTTCTGAAGTGAATTTCCTTACTGTACATGTATCTGGAAAGCTGAAATAGCAGCAGGAAGCTATATTGACATTGATCTCTCAATGTTTTTTTTTTTTTTTTCCTATGTACTTGTACAACAGAAACCTTGTGGTAGCAGGAGGTAAAGTCATTTCACAGAATTGACAGTGATGACTGTACTTCTGTCAAGACTTTTGCTAATGAGGTGGGTGAAAAGTCTATTATCATCATAATCTCATCAAAGTCATAACCTCATTTAAAAAAATCTCTAAGCAGAAGTACAGTGGTGACTGTGGTAATAGCAAGAAAAAAAGAAAACAGGCATTAATGCTTATTCTGGTTTTCGTAGACACACAGAGAATGTTAAAATACAGACTTACAACTACGTAAAATATATCAAAATGTGATGTTTAGTCTAGAATTAAGAATAAAGTATCAACTCTTGATCTTCAAGAGGAAGTTGTTCTCTATCGGTTCCAGTACAACAGTGTTTGCAGCGATTATTTTATTTATTTTCTTTTTTTTTTCAGTTTTGAGAACATTTTTAATTCTTATTTTTATATTATATTTTATATATTTTATAATATTATATTAAATATTTTTTTGTTGTTCCTTGAAATTCCTCCTTGTTTGTTGAAGAAAATCATATGAAACTAGGGAAAATATTATTTACACAGACAAAATTTAATGCATTTGAAGTTCGCTATAGTAACATATATTAAGTTTGCTCAGGTAATCGCACTAATTATCATTTGCAGATGCCCAGGGCTGTACTCTGAATTTCTCTGTAAATTTGCAGATTTCCTTTTGTAAACAGAGTCTTTTTTTTTTTTTGCAAATTTACAGAGAAATTCAGTGTTAATTGAGACTTTTTTTTATATTTATTTTGAGAATTCAGAAGACCCTCTGAGAACAGCGTTCATATCCATATGGGACTAAATCAGTAAATTATATGGGAGTAAATCAGTGTGTACTGAATCAGTGTGTACCCACTCATAAAGCAGGTCAAACTTTAGATTTAATAATATTATTTGAATTAAGTATAAAAAATCTAATCACAATTCCACTGTCTGAAGTTATCTCAGATCACTACAGTGTCTTGTTTTGTTTAAAACGTGTCATAGTAATAATATACGCACAGCACCGCAGTACCGCATTAAATGTACATTCACATCAACTACCACGCAGAGCTTAATGAATAAAAGTCTTCCAGAGTTATCATCTATTATTGGACCACCGTCTCTCCCCACAGAACTCGATCGGGCAACTGAATATTTAGTCACTATTCTGTTAAACCTTAGATAATTACCTAGCTCTAGTTAGAGATAAGAAACACGCTCCCTGGTATAATGACCTCACATTCCTGGAAATTAGAATGTAAATGGCGTCAGACTAAATTGCTAGTATTTCAATAGCATGAAAGGAGAGCAGAAAAACTCTTACTTTCTAGTGTTACTAGATCAAAGTATCTCTCTTAGTGTAGAAAATAACAAAAACAGTGCTAGATTTTTATTTAATACTGTAGCAAAAGTAACTAGGAATAAGATCACTACAGAAATCTCCACAACAACATGCAGTAGTAAGGACTTGATCAACTTTTTCAATAACAGAAATTGGCCAAAATTACTAACTTGTGGCTGTTTGTAATAAATCAATGAAACAAGCAATTTACTGTAATATCAAATTAAACACAAATGGCCCTTTTTTAATGACTATTGGAATTTCAGAAATATTCAACCCCCTGAATAAAATCCCTCTTTAGAGCACTACTTTGTAAATCAGGTATTGACTTAAGCGCCACCTGATGTAACTAATTAGAACACATTAAACACCTGGACTTTCTAGGGTTTTTTGATGGGGATGCTTGACTGCATGTTGGAGATGGCTAAGTCAAGTTGTCTAATGAGTTGTCCATAAAGTGAAGAAAAAAGATCATTGCCTTGCACCAACAGGGACAAGCATATAGCAAAAGCACTAAATGCCCCTAGAAAACCTAGGAAACCCAATTTGTAAGTTCAAATATATATATAAAAGATACAAGTTTTGGAATACTGTTCTACGGACTGATGAAACAAAACTTATACTATCCTATAAAAAAATATGTCAATTTCTATGAAATCAAAGTGATTAGATAGCAAATATGATAATAAACCATGTACCATCAGTTAATATATAACAAAAGAGTCTACTAACATCATGCTTATACCAAAATTTGTCTAATTTTTGGATTAGACTTGTGGAATTTAACATTTGGAATTAAAATGAAACTTATTAAACATATTTCAAAATAATTGTATTATAGTACCCTTTTCTAAAATATGTTATAGGAAAATATACTTTAAGTGAAAGGTCAGTGTAATTTCCAAAGCACACTTATTTAAACTTGTTCAATTTATTTTTGGCTTATTTTTTTAAAATGGTCAAAATAATCATTGTAACAATGTACAGAAAGCATACATTAGAATACAAATTTTAATATATGGTAGTTGTTTTCAGTTTGATTTGAATGTACTTATTCATGCTTATAACTAGTGCACCCCTCACTCACACATGGTCAACTCTTTTTTGCATGCTGAAACAAACTTTGCGCCTTTAAGGTCATTTACAGCAAAAGTTATGCAAAAGTTTAGGCACCCCTTGATACTGTAACCGATACGAGGCTAAGATTTACACCATTAGCATTGTATAATACATACATTTACAGTGTGTTGTTTTATATTAATTGTTAGAAATTTGATTCACATATAAATAAACAAATAAACCATTACATTCCCTTTCATGAATTACTTATTTTTAATAATTGACAGATTTATCCAATCATGTAATAAATCCCTCCCCTGTGCACAAACCTCCTCCCCCCCCCCCACTGTACACTAATAAAACAGGATGTCAGATCTCTCTCTCTCAGGACAACACACTTCACCGTCAAAGCTAGACACTTCTGCACTCCAGGCAGCAATGAAGTCCCTAGTGGCACTCGTGTTCATCTGCATGTTTTTACCCAACGGTAAGGAATTAAGTAATAAAATAGATCTGATTCACGTACTAAAACTTTCAGAACTTCTGGAGGCACTATTCATCCTCACGCTTTTACCCAAAGCTCAAAGAATCTTAAATATTTATCTCTCTCTGTGTAAATGTGTGAATGTTATTGTTAGTTTTATTTTAGTGATAAATGTGATCATCTCTGTTGAGCTTGTTTTACTTTTAAAATGTTATTCCCTCCTTAGCTGCCGCTAAACCTTATCGGCTGCACTGTCAATTTTGTCTTTCTACTGAGTGTACACCGGTGGCCTGCCAACCAGGAGCTGATGCCTGCATCACTGCAACTTGTAAATAATGCAAATCTGTCCTTTGTACAATATTTCTGATCTCCATTTTACATTATGGATCATTAATAATATTTTACATAAGCAAGAGCAAATACACTATGAAAAAAAAGTCAAAAATGATGATAGAAACAATTTTAAACAAATGTTTAAGCAATAGTAATAATAAATCACCCATGTACTCCACAAACGTAATGGTTCTATATGAAGTTCAGGACTCTGAAACTATTAACCCAGCAATAGAAATTATTTAATCTCTCTCTCTCTCTCTCTCTCTCTCTCTCTCCTAGATGCTGTAGCAAATGAGAAGTTCACTGTAAAAACTTGTGCATCAAAGGAGATGTGTGATGATGCTCAGCATCTGTTTCCAGTAGGTTACCTTCAAGACTCGAAGTGCTGTCAGAAGAACATGTGTAACAGTGTTTAGAGATTCACTCTCAGTTTCCTTCTCATGTTTGGCCCTCTTCTCTTCTCCGCCCTCTTCTACTGAGCTCTGGAGAAAAATGTCATTGAAAAAAAAATCTAGTACAAAAGTATAAAAAGACAAATAAATAATGCATCAATCTTTTGGGTTTTCTTCTACTTTTGCTCTATACTGTATTACATTCTCTTAAAAAAAAAAAAAAACATAGATTTTGTCACCATGTTAGCACAAATGCAATTTATTAGCTCATTGGTTGCAGGTGGGTTTATCAAGCATAATGTATATATACTGCACAATACAACTGAAGTAAAAAAAAGAAAAATATCATATAGAAATACATCAACATACTGAAGAAAGTTACAGTATGATTCTCAAGGTTGTTTCATAGAGATAATGTACAAGTGTTTCTCTGTGAATTAATTGAGACTTTAATATTTATTTTGAGAATTCAGAAGACCCTCTGAAAACAGCTTTTATATCCATACTGGACTCGGTAGGAGTAAATCAGTGTGTAGTAGAACCCACTCATAAAGCAGGTCACACTTTATATTTTTTTTATACTTAACTCGAAGAATATTTTTTAAATCTAATCACAATTCCACTGTCTGAAATTATCTCAGATCACCGCATTAAACGTACATTCACATCAACTACCACGCAGAGCTTAATGAATAAAAGTCTTCCAGAGTTATCATCTATTATTGGACCACCGTCTCTCCCCACAGAACTCGATCAGGCAACTGAATATTTAGTCAACATTCTGTTAAACCTTAGATAATTACCTAGCTCTAGTTAGAGATAAGAAACACGCTCCCTGGTATAATGACCTCACATTCCTGGAAATTAGAATGTAAATGGCGTCAGACTAAATTGCTAGTATTTCAATAGCATGGAAGGAGAGCACCCTGAACTATGATCTCGTAACACTAGAAAGTAAGAGCTTTTTCAAAGTATCTCTCTTAGTGTAGAAAATAACAAAAACAGTGCTACATTTTTATTTAATACTGTAGCAAAAGTAACTAGGAAAAAGATCAAGCAAGCAATTTACAAGCAATTTACTGTAATATCAAATTAAACACAAATAGCCCTTTTTTAATGACTATTGCAATCTCAAAATTATTCAACCCCCTGAATAAAATCCCTCATTAGAGCACTACTTTGTAAATCAGGTATTGACTTAAGCGCCACCTGATGTAACTAATTAGAACACATTAAACACATTAAGGATCTAAAGAAAGATCTTGTGGCAGCAGGCACTGAAGTTTTACTCTGCAGTGTACGATGCATGAGCACTGAACACAGAAGGTCTCCATCCCCACACCCAAGATGGACGCAACTTTTGTTTTGTTTTAGGGCCAAGAGTGGTGTACAATATGCTAGAAAGTATATACACACGTTTTGGAATACTGTTCTACGGACTGATGAAACAAAACTTATCGCATTCAATAAAAATAATATATGGAAATTTCTATGAAATACATCCATGAATCAAATCAAGGCACGCTCGTTTTTCAAGTCAAACTTTATAAAAGTTTTTTGCTCGTCTTGCGGAACGCTCGTGAACCAGGCTACTCACAATCGGAGCTTTTACTGTATGTAGATCTGGTGTGTTATTACTCATATCTTATGTAGCCTGATGATGCATACTTTATATGCTTTAAAAAAATGCAATTTCTGCAAAAAATGTCTGACTTTGAATAACAATGCATGCGTTAAAGATGCATAACTGAACTCTGAAAACAACCTGGTGTTTCTGGAGTAATGACAATGTAAACATATCAAATTTAAAAACATTTAATAAGAAAAAAATGTAGTACTTTTGCTTAATTTCATACTTGTATAGCTGAAAGAGATGCAAAAATATTTATCTAAATGATGTGCAAGTAAAAGCATGTGGATTCTCTTGTCAAGCCTGCATTTTATCAATATGAATATGACCCAAAGACCTATGACTATGATATGCTGTAAGAGGAACTTCTGTAACAGCTCTGAGAGCATTACACTGAGTTTCCTCCTCATGTCACACTTCCACACTGCTTTATTTATGAATTATTAAGTGCCCTTTAAATTGCCTTCTTACTCATAAGTGGTTCTTCCTTTGTTATCAGTTTTGTAATTCATTGCTTTATTCGTGCAAACTCAGCTTTACTGTATTTACCCTTAATCAATTTCTACATTTATTATTTTTAATCAACTTTAACAAATTGGGTATTGGTGGCCTGGTGGTATATATTTTTTTGCCTTCCATTTGGAAAGCCTGAATTCATTTCCACCCAATGCCTTAACAGGGATAAAATAGGAGGGTTGCATCAGGAAAGGAATCCGGCGTAAAACCTTTCCCAGGTTGTGTGTGCAGATATGAAACTCTGCTGTGGCAACCCCTCGATGGGAGCAGCCAAAAGACTAACAACAATAATTAACTTTAATAAAGTGCATCAGCGGAGTTAGTCTGATGTATTTGATATCTCTCCCAGTGGATATGTTAAGTAGAACTACATGACATCACAAGTCGCACAAGCTATATTTATTTGGACTACCTTTATCTTTGTGGCATTGTTTTGCATTGCTTGCCACGGTTTCGACAATGTGCATTGTCACAACATGCATTTCCATACCGAATTTAACATAATGTACTGGTGGCCTAACCCAAGTGAAAAAAAGATACTCTAAGAATATTAAATCCTAGCATGCCAAAGTTAATATATATATATATATAGTTAATAATAGTTTGCTATTTTTGAACAACTAATTGTGTACTAAGTGCATTTAAGTTGTCATTAAATTGACCAAAGCACAATTTTAAGTTTATTAAGTATAGTTTTGTGTGCTAAAGTCGAACAAATTTAATTATACTTAGTACACACACAGCCATATACCTTAACTGTACTAGCATATATACCTGACAGTAATTAATTAAACTAAAGTATATATTTAATGTATTATAAGTACATTACAGATTTCTTTTTTACTGTTTTCTCTACAAATACACCAGTAATATACTATAAATATATTTTTATTGCAAAAGTAGCATGCTGTTATACTTCTGGCCAACTACAAATACTAAAAAGTACACTTTACAGTACACACAGTCTTAGGATAATTATACTATAACATGTCTACATGTTTTTGAATCAGATCACACCAGTTGTCATGAGGGAAATTTTATTTATAAGTTCAACAGATTTAATTTGCACAAGGTTACAAGAAAACAGAACTATAGTGTATTTGTGTTCCAAACTTCAGGTTGTCTCACAAAGAAACAAACAAAAATATAAACTGTTGTCTGAACAAAGACAGACATTAGTATTAGAAGATACAGGTACAGTATTAGTTCAAACCTGCTGTTTTGATTCTAGGTGTTACACATAGCCTGAAAACAGGTGAGAGATATTGAGCATTATACCAGATGCAAAGAACCTACGAATTGGCAACCATACATTGGCAAATACATTCTAAAGTTTAAACTATGTGCTTAATTACCAAAGTAAAACCATGAAATTTACCTCATGATGAAAAAATAATAACGGTAAGAACTAATGCAAGCAATGATGCAGCTTTCAGTCGTGAACTCAAACTAGAAGCGGAGGACTGGGGAGCCAATTAGAAAACCGAGTCCAAATCTGCCTGTCTCCAGTTTCTGATTGGCTGGTATTGCCCCTACTTTAGTCTCTGGATGGCTGGAATAATTCTACACCCTAAAAAATGCTGCTGGATAAATATTGGACCAACTACATGCTGGGTTAATTTATATATGCAATAAATAACACCCAATGAATTGTACAAATCATATAAAAATATTTATTTTTATTTTTCAAAAGCACAAGATAAAATAATACAAAACAAGTTCAACAGCGACATCATTACTATACATTACTCAGAAGCACTAATGCCTGAGAGCAGTGCTGGTCGTTATCTCCCAACATCAGGGGTTCGACCTCGCATGCTATAGCACAGACCAGGCTGAAAGTTTGAGTGTATGTAACATTTAATACTGGTACTGTGTTAACGTTACAGTGAACAAATTCAGTCATAGGTGAGTGAAAGTGTGTATACAGACCGTATATTTAACGTTGCTCCAAAAAAAAAAAAGACACAAAGCTGACACAGCCTATGAATACACCGGTGAACTTCGGGGGAGGGGCGGTCTTGTCTGTGATGTTAGCTGTCACTAGCTAACCCAACTCTGGGTTAAACAAAAAGTACCCAACGCCCTGTAAATAACCCAGAAAAATTACCCAACAGAGGCAACCTAGCGTTTGGGTAGTAAAAACAACCCAGCATTTTTTAGTGTGCAGCATGTCTACATACTCTAGTTCCGGTAATGAAAATATTGCAGTGCAGCTAAGGACATATTATGATATAATGGTGAGCTGCTCATTCTGTTTATTTTCTGGTGCAAAACATTCGTTCTTTTGTCATTTGAACCTTCTAGATGCTATGCAGTGCATTACACAGGAAACAGAATTGACCTGTTCTTCTCAAGAGTCTTCTAGTCCCATTCTTTTTCTTACAGTCTTGTGCTTTACTGTTGCGTTTTTGCCTCATAGATGGTTCTAGTTATTTCTAATTTATGTTTGTTATTTAAGCTCCTTCATGTTCCTGTTTAGGTCTCCAGGTCACTTTAATGGTTGACTAAGTTAACTCTTACCCTATTAAGAGTATTCATTACAAAATGCAAGATGAGGGGCTCCCTTAAATTTTATTTTATTTTTTTTGAGGGGGAGGGGGCGGGGCATGACTGCGGAGATCCTGACGGAAACCCACTAGTGAGCCTTTTAACTTGCAATCCCACATACCAAGACAAGTCTAGGGCTGTTTGATGGATGATTCACAGTTTCCTCAAAAGGTATTTACAGTTGACGTACTTTATCTTTTTATTCAACAAAAGTACACAATAGTTTTTTTTTTTTTTTTTGGTGGGGAGTAGATAGCAAAGTCTGGTTGAAATGAATAATTGAATAATTATACATACAGTTATCCATACAGTACATATGTTTGGCCATGTTTAGTATTCAGAGGAAGAGCAATACAGATACTGACACGCTTCAAAATTAATAGTTAAAAGAAAGTAAATAAGTACTGACTAACACAATATGAAACTAGAAGGAGATATTTTTTGTTTTTATATATTCCCTTAAATTGTCTTAGTATTATTTGTGATATACCACATAAAACTGGAAGATTTCTTTAAAAGAGAGAGAGAAAGAACAAGTTTGAGAAAAATGTGAGAGAAAAAAAAAAACAGTTAACCACTGCAACATAAAACCCCAAACCACTTTTTATCTGTGTTCCCTTGCCCAGATTCCTGTCTCTGCAGTCACGAAAGACATTTATTACATTTTCCATTCACAGCATGTATTGTAGCTATATTCGGCAAAATTGTGTGACTAAGATAACAATGGGATGATCTTATTTCTGGTTAAAGTAACCACTGAATAGAGTTTGGTTATGCACCTATTGAAACATCCAGGCAGCAATGCATGACTACAATACTAATACACTATACTATAAACCATAGATCTGGTTCTGATACTATAAACCATATATCAGGTTCCGTAACGTTTATAATACTGAATAGAAAAAATCTGCACTAGCAAGACAGTAATAAAAATGTACACTAATTTGACCTTTCTGGTGACTATTTTGTTCAGGCAGTAGATTATGTATGTAATTAAATAGGCTAGTATAACACTTATGTAACCTAGCAACACAGCAAGGTTAATAAGCATATTATTGTATATAAGGAATATTTCACATAATTAAACAGACTACCCAGAGGAAACCCAACAAGCACCGAGAGAATGTGCAAACTCCACGTACACAGACCAGAGGTGGGAATCAATTGCCACTGTGCCTTATTTAGTTAATCAAGGGAGCCATACGCATTAGACACATTATGTATGTAAAAGGCCAAACAAACATTAAGCATCAGTGCCTAGTATAACTCTTAACTCTCTATTATTAATATTTTATTTCTATTTGATAATTTGATTCAAATGTAAATGAATTCTGCACAGCTCATTTATGTTCCATCATAATAGATCAGTTTTAATCCTTATAAATGGTTCTTGACCTCTGATTTGCTTACAGTATATACAGTAGGTCTGTGGGGCAGATATACACTATACAGAATTGCAGACTTGTAGGACTATCCAGCCCTATGGATGATTCCACCACATCTTTGTAAGTGACCTCTGAAGTTTGTCCTATTATCAAGATGCATGTCATCCATACAAGAAATCATGAATGAAATACAGTATTTTAAAGTACATTAGGCTCTGTCTCATTAGAGTGGATTGTCATGACACTTACATTTCACAAATATCAACATGTTTTTTTTTTTTTTTAATCATTTGGGTTCATATACTTCTTGGTAGATTGACACTAAGTTTCTGATTATAGGTCCAAAATCCTAGGACTTCAACAGAGCCACACTATTAGTTTTTATTAATTTAACAGGTTTGGTAAATTATCACTGTTAATTAATTATTTGCCAATTTTTCAAAAAAATTTTTAAGTGAATTGTCTTATCTTTTCCTTTATCTGGAAAGCTAAACTAGCAGCTGGGAATTATAAAGCAGCTATGGAGCTGTATAATGACTTTCTTTCAACACTATTTATTTATTTATTTATTTGTGCATTTATTTGTAGAACAGAGACACTGCACTAGCAGGAAGTAAATATATTTTACAGAATTGGCAGTGGTGACTGTACTTCTGCTGAGACATTGCTAATGAGGTTGATCATAATAGACTTTTCACCCACCTCATTAGCAAATGTCTCAGCAGAAGTACAGTGGTGACTGTGGTAAAAGTAATCAGAAAAAAAGGAAGCAGACAATGTTTAGTTTGGCTTCCATATGCACTAGTTGGAAAAAAAAATAACACAGAGAATGTTAAAATACAGACTTACATTTAAGTAACATATACCAAAATGTGATATTTAGTCTAAAATTAAGAATAAGGTAAGGATTTGTTTGTTTTGATGATGCTCAGGGGGAGGTTGTTCTCCTGGCACCAGATCTTCATGCTTTTAACCTGCTTTATAAGTGATCAAGCCCACTACAATTCGGTGGTCAGCAAATGTGATGATGGAGGTAGAGCTGGAAGTGGCCCTGCAGACATGAGTGTACAATGAGTACAGCATGGGTCTCAGGGCACAACCCTGGAGGACTCCAGTGCTGAGTGTGAGTGTGAGAGATTTCAGTCCTGAACTATCGAGTGACTGCAGTCACGAGTCCTCAGAACACAGCTGTCAATATCAGCCGAGGCCAGGCCTGTCTACGTGGAAAAGTGGAACCGTCCCCATTCACCACACGCATCCCAAGCAGACCACACGGGGCATCCATGCGACAAGCTCTCCGACCAGAAGTGGAACACCTGGACGAGTCAGACAGATCCAGGGGGCAGAGGGGGTCTGGATCACTGGCAGCTCAGGATCGACATGTATAGATCGACAGAGAGACAGGTAGAGGGGAAGAGAGAGAGAGAGAGAGAGATGAAGAGTAGGAGTTAATGAAGATGAACAGTTAGGTATGGTCACAGTCACACAATGTATAAGGAGAATGTACATTTAGTGTAAAGTGCTAGCAGGGACTCTGGTTGCTTTACATTCCAGTTCCCCTTCATGTCTGTGTTTCCTTCTGGCTCTCCCTTTTAGTTATTCTGTCATAGTGAGTACTACCAATCACTTCACCATCAACAAACCTGAGTGATCAATGTGAGTGGGGAAGACAGCATCTAAACATACCAGTTCATCATGAACAGTAAAACAAACTCCACAGAGATGGTCACATTTGTCACCAAAATTAAACCAACAATAACATTCACACCCAGAGAGAGAGAGATTTGATATTCCTTAACTTGCAAAAGTTCTGAAGGTTGTATTGATTGGATAAATTTAATTATTTACCTAATTCTTTAACTTTGGGTGAAAACATACAAGTGAACACAAATGCCATGAGTGACCTCATCTCATCCTCTCAGGGCTAGTACGCCCTTAATGAGGTTTTATATGTGATATTATGTGATTTTAATTGAATTTAATTTAATTTGAGACTGAGAGCTCACACTGGACTGATCTTTCTCTCTCTCTCTCTCTCTCTTTCTCAATCACTCCAGCTTGTTGTGAAGACGTTGGCTGGATCTTTTACTGTACATTTGCCTTGCTGTGCACTTTATCTTGTCTTTGGCCCTGATGCCATTACTTGTACTGCCTAATGCCTCGCCCCGAGATGACAGAAAGCTTTATTTTTTTGGCGTTTATTTTGTCTTCTCAGGTTTCAGTCAAAAACAGTGATTAGAAGTTAAAAGTGCTTCTTATGTACTAGTACAATGTAATTTGGACGGAGACTTGTATACTTGTATGTTGTTTATTATTTATCTTAGAAAAGATAATTAAGTGCATGTTTAAATGTGCTTCACTGCAGCATATTATAGAAGAGTGTGGTTTTGTTCTCTATTAGATCAAAGATTCTGAAGAACACAATGATCACAGATAATACAGTTATTTTGAATAATTATCAGACTTGGCCAATCCAAGTCTAATAAATCCCTCCCCTGGGCACAAACCTCCTGCCCCCACTGTACACTAATAAAACGGTGATGTCCTGAGAGAGTGATCTGACATCCTATCAGAACTTCACACTTCTGCACTCCAGCAGCGATGAGGTCCCTAGTGGCACTCGTGTTCATCTGCATGTTTTTACCCAAAGGTAAGGAATTAAGTAATAAATTAAATCTAATTCACTTAAGAAAACCTTCAGAACTTCTGGAGGCACTATTCATCCTCATGCTCAAAGCTACGGAATCTCAAATCTCTCTCTCTCTCTCTCTCTGTTGGTGTGAATGTTATTGTTGGCTTAATTTTAGTGACAAATCTGACCATCTCTGTTGTGCTGGTTTGACATTTAGTATTTTATTCTATTTTTAGCTGCCGCTAATCCTCGTCGGCTGCACTGTCAGTTTTGTCTTTTTGAATGTGACAAATATGCACCGGTGACCTGTCAACCAAACGCTGATTCCTGCATCACTGCAACATGTAAATAATTCAAATCTGTTCTCTTTACAAACTTTCTGGTTTCCACTTTACAT
Organism: Clarias magur; assembly: GCA_013621035.1. NCBI lineage: Eukaryota > Metazoa > Chordata > Actinopteri > Siluriformes > Clariidae > Clarias > Clarias magur. Next base: position 163,233 of record QNUK01000893.1, on the reverse strand, counting down.
TATGTATCAATAATCAGTTACCTATAACTGCCAATCACAAACTGATAGAAACTGTTTTAAACGAATGTTTAAACAATATTAATAATAAATCAACCTGTGCTCGACACATGTGATGGTTCTGTATGTAGCTCAGGACTCAGAAACCCTTAACCCAGCAAAATAAAAAAATAATTAAAATGTGATTGGGACCAATTGTTCTCTCTCTGTCTCCCCTAGATACTGCAGGCAACGAGAAGTATACTATGAAAACTTGTGTACCTAAGGAGATATGCGATGATCCTCAGCATCTGTTTCCAATAGGTTACCTTGAAGAGGCTAAGTGTTGTCAGAAGAACATGTGTAACAGTGTTTAGAGATTCAGTCTCAGGTTCCTTCTCATGTTTGGCCCTCTTCTCTTCTCCATCCTCTTCTACTGAACTTTCATGAAAAATGTCATTAAATTGTTTTATCTAGTACAAAGGTACAAAATAAGAAACTAAAATTTACTAGTTCTTTAGGTTCTTCTCTATTTCTCCACTGTAACTGTGTTACATTCTAATAAAAAAGCATACAGTATGTGGATACTGGTACTGAATGTGATTTAAAAAAAAGATCATACAGAAATACTATGTGAGTAGTATTACTTAACTTGTACATATCCTCATGAAACATCTTGAGAGCCATAACTTAGTATAGTATAAGTGTTCTCTGTACAAGTGTAATTATGTGTGTCTGTGTGTGTATTGGTATACTATATATTCCAGAATATTTGTAACCTAAACGTAAAAACTATTATTCATAAAAAAAAAAGTAATAACTAGGTGTGTAATGGTACAAAAAATAATGAAGAGAAAAAAAAAACATGAAATTTAATATGTTATGAATTTAATTTGCAAAAATGTAAAACTTTCGGAACTTTTCAAATGAATTTCCTGAACACAAAGAGAAGGGCACATATGCACATATCTTTCTTTCTTAAAAACAAACAAAGTAAATAAAATACAAGCAAGCAATCAGAACCACCTATTGTCATCTTGGAATAGGACCTAGACCTGACCAAAAAAGAAGAAGAAAAAAACGGATCATAACACTGCATTCATGGGTGCACCACTTTATCCACCTTTCTTCTTACCCTACAGGCCTATGGCACTGATGACTCACATCATGAATATATTGGACCAGGGTAAAATTTGAACTCATCAGACCACATAACCATCGTTTTTGTAACAAATTAAAAATTAAAATTAAATTTTTTATTTATTTTTTAAAGCTCTTATTTTCATTAGTACACATGGCTGTGACTTCACCTTTCTTTCTTTGTTTATTTATTTATTTAAGAGTTGTTTTAAAGTGATCTTACATCATGCTCATTTAGGACATTATTATGACCACATTTCTTTCTCAAAAATGATATATCCTTCCAGGTTTTAATGATGTATTTTCAGTCCTTAAACCCAATTTTAATGGTTTCAACAGTCTTCTGTGTTGTTTTGTTTGCTTGAAACAGGCCAATGGTTTAACCTTTCTAAAAACACAGTAATGCCTTGGGCATCATCTTAGGATATGTCTTCTTACACAGTTGTTTAAGAAATGAGAAGCTACTCACTGCATCATAGGAGCTTATTTAGGGTTAAATAACTTGTTGCCAGCTGATATATTAATATGTGGTTAACATGTATTCATATTAACAGATTAATAAGAATTAACATTAATCACTCCAGTAATTCAATTCAGTAATTTTTTATTTGTATAGTGCCTTTAACAATTGTCACTGTCGCAAAGCAGCTTTACACAATCAAAAGAAAATTAGGGTTCCCTTTCAAAATCTACACTCGATGCTGCGTGAAAACGCTATGGGAACATTTCTTTGTTCTCCGGTTGTGAAGCCTGGGCATGTCAAAACCGCCGAATACCTCGGCTTATAACCTGTGCCAGGCATGACGTGCACCTGCAGGTTATAAATAGGAGTGAACCGGAAACATCCTCAGGTCAATTTCGTCTGATGGACGTCCCGGCACGCCAGCAGTGCGGCATCGGGACGCAGCATCTCGTTCCCGCTTTATCAGGGAACAGGGTTACAGCCAAGTAACCCAAGACGTTCCCTTTCAAAAGCTACACTCAATGCTGCGTGAAAACGCTATGGGAACGAGAATACCAACGCCGCCGCACTGCAAGTGTCTGGACCCCCAGGTTGTGTAGCGTGTGCGCACAAGCCGAGGAGGTCTCAGACCTAGCTCTGGGATGCTGACTGAAGGATCCGTGAACCCGGAGTAGCATTGACATCCAGACTATAAAATCTAACAAATGTGTTTGGAGAGGACCAGCCCGCCGCATCACACACCTGCTGCAGGGGAACGCCTCTTGCCAAGGCAATCGATGAGGCAATCCCCCTGGTTGAGAGAGCTCTGATTCCCAGAGGCGAAGTGTGACCACGCGCCTCATAGGCTAGGGCAATGGCATCTCTCACCCAGTGTGACAGAGTCTGTCTAGTGGCAGCGGCCCCTCGGTTGCGACCCCCATGGCAAATAAAGAGCTGCTCTGACTTACGCCACTGGCTAGTGCGGTGGACGTAGATCCGAAAAGCACATACTGGACACAGTAAGTGAAGTCTTTCCTGCTCCAGAGCTGTGAAAGGCGGAGGACAGAAGGCTTCGAGAACGACTGGAAGATCGTTTTGAAGATAAGCTTTGACTAGCCCAGGGGCAAAGTCTAGGCAGGATGGGGAGACTGACAGAGACTGGAGATCCCCAATCCTCTTCAAAGAAGTAATTGCCACCTTAAGAAAAACCATCTTAAGAGACAGAAGCCTGACAGGTTAATCCTGCAAGTCAAGGAAACAGTCCAATTTCCACCTTCCTCACAATTCTCCCTTCACACCAGACTTTATTTTCATCCACACACAAAAAAAATATCTGTGTTTTAGGTAACTTAACCAACTGCGATGCTGAATTCTGGAAAATTAAAAAAATCGAGATAGAAAATGACCAATCAGCACGCAGAATTCAGACTTCAGTTTGCAGCTATAGCTCTCACAATAGTGCAGCTGGTGCTTGTTGTAATGCGCATTCACATGGCATTGTAACAGTCAAAGATGAAGCTGTAACTGTTCTGATATCTTAAGGATATCTTGAGGTTATACTACACTTTTAGAAAAAAAGGTACACAGTGGTCCAAACAATGTTCCTCGAAGAACAGTTTTGTACGTTTTCAATAAACGTAACCTTAATGGAATGGAAAAGACACAATGATGACAAAAGTTTATAGCTTTAAAGGTACAACTGAATTGAAGGTACATAATTGTTCAAACATAAACGGTACAGAATGCTGAACAGTGGGAGGAGTTTCGCTTTTCCTCAGAACAACACTGAGACCCCAGCAAGCTGTCACACTGCGTCAGTTAAGTCTCATATAATCTTTATTCTTTTAATATGAAACTGATATTATTTTATTTGGCTAGCTTTTGGTCAGCTTATATGAAACATTGTCTTTCAATATCACTTACATAGTTTAGGGTAATAGGTAGACAACACTTCTAATCTTGCTAACGCCTTATGGAGCTTAGCACAACCCTGTTAGCTCATGGGTTGCATCGGATAGGGCGTTTGTTAGTTTTTGTTCTATTTTGTTAGATGGTTTTTAAGAAAGAAAGATATGTGCATTTTTGTGCCTTCCTTTTTGTGTTCATGAGTCGTGCCAATTGACAGCAGAAAAACAAAAAAACATTTAAATAAAAAAATAATAACTTGGACATGACTTTAGGTTGATGTATTTCTGTATGACTTTTTTTAAAACCAGAATCAGTAGTATATATACCCCCACCCATAACATCTGAGCAAATAAAATAATTTTAAAGAACAGTGTATATGTTAAACGTAACAGCTAAACATAATGCTAAACTCCACTTTTTGACATAATGACAAAATCCCCTTCTTTAAGAGAATGTTAGGTATACAGTATAGTGCAGAAAAAGGAGAGAAACCAAAAGAATGGTAAATTTTTATTTATCATCCTGCAGATAATATTTTTAAATGATATTTTTCATCAGAGATCAGTAGTAGAGGATGGAAAAGAGGGTCAAACATGAGAAGGAACCTGAGAGTGAATCTCTAAACACTGTTACACATGTTCTTCTGACAGCACTTGGCGTCTTGAAGGTAACCTACTGGAAACAGATGCTGAGCATTTTCACATGTCTTTTTTTCTGCACAAGTTCTTACAGTGACCTTCTTCTTACCTACATTATCTAGGAGAGAGAGAGAGAGAGAGAGAGAGAGAGAGAGAGAGAGAGAGAGAGAGCAATTGGTCTACATCACTTTTTCATTATTTTTATAGCTGTGTTAATAGTTTCCGTTTAAAAGCTGTGTTTAGTTTATACAAATGTTTAAACAATATTAATAATAATAGTTTTTATCATAGTTTGTGATTCGCGGTTGCATAGTTAATCGATTATTAATAATACATAATCTAAAGTGGGAACTGGAAATATTGTAAAATGGACAGATTTGCATTATTTACATGTTGCAGTGATGCAGGAATCAAGAGTTGGATCACAGACCAGCGGCGCACAGTCATTGAAAACACATAATTGACAAACCAGCGGATGAGGTTTAGCGGCAGCTAAGGAGAGAATGAAATGCTAAATGTAAAACAAGCTCGACAGAGACGATCACATTTGTCACCAAAGTTCTGAAGGTTGTATTTAGTGAATTAGATCTAAATTCTTACTTAATTCCTTACCTTTGGCTAAAAACATGCAGATGAACACGAGTGCCACTGGTGACCTCATTGCTGTCTGAGTGCAGAAGTGCGAAGCTCTGATGGTGATGTCCTGAGAGATCGGTCTGACATCCTGTTTTATTAGTGTATCAGTGGGGGGAGGAGGTTTGTGCCCAGGGGAGGGATTTATTACAGGATTCTGAGTCTGTTCATTATTCAAAATCTCTGCGACTCTATCAACTGTGATCATTACAGTTCTTGACTTTACAGATAACAAAACAACATTTTCTATAATCTGCTTCAGTGAAAAACCTACGATTTATAATTTATCTAAAATATAATTAACACTACAGTGCAAAGTCTTTGTCCAAATGATTACATTGTACAAGCACATAAGAAGCACTTTTAACTTCTGCTAAATTACAGTTTTTGACCTTCTTATTCTTCTTTTTTTTTCTCATAACTTTTGTCCTATAATCATCATTTATTAATTCATAAATGGGAATGTGATGGTTTATTTCTTTATTTAAATGTGAAACAAATAAAGGTAATGTCTGACAATAAAGGTAAAACAACATACAGTATGGTAAATGAATGTATATCAGTATGAATGAAGTGGTCATTGGCTACATTTCATGCTATTAACATTGTGTAATACAAAGGCAAGAAAAATATGTATGTAAAACTTTTGGAATTTCATGGTTTTCTGCATTAATTAGTAATAATCTGATCTAATTTTCACCCAAGTTACAGTATTGACAAATATAATGTGCCTAAAATAATAACACAAAAAAATCTTATCTTACATGTTTTATTTGAGAACAACCATAAAACTCTCATAGGACTAATGGAAAAGTATATGAATCCTTGAGCTAATTAATTTAAAAAAGCTAATTGGAGTCACGTGTTTGGAAAAAATTAGTTTGGAAGTGTGAACTAGGGCTACTTTGACCGACGAAAACCGCTCAAACCATTTGAGTTTGCTTTGCACAAGAAGAATACACCAGGCCTTGCCTAAAAGGCGAGATGACTCAGAAAAAGATTTGCTCATTTAGAAGGGGGTGGGGTCTCCAATTGCACCTTAGTTAGAGTGCAGTTACAGGACCATAAGAGGCTGCGCCAACATCACCCGCTGAATAGACCAGGCATGAGTCTTTGCTTACACGCGTCTCCTGTCTATTCAGACTCCACGAATTCTGATAATGCTATGTCAAGAAGAACACTGTCTGTCTGCCTTGCTCCACATGCTCCATAAAACATTAGCATCAATTATTTCAAAGGCAACAGGGCCCACTCTAATGGCTTGAAGTAAATGTAGTAGCTAGGCTAACGAGCTAACTACAACAGCTGAACTTCTGCAAAACAGCAATGACGATAGGCCTCCAGGACTCTATAGAAATACAAATCTATACAAATAAAATTGAATTGAACTGAATTGAATATAGGGGCATTGATGGACAATTATACCTGGGTGTCGATGTCATGACTTAGAGCTGGGATGGCAACAGTAATAATGCTAATGGCATAGTCGGCACAGTGAGTTTTCCTTACTGAAATGGCTAATGAGAGAGGCCGGTAGTAGTTCGATCCACTTTTAAGAAATTAACAAGCTTAGCACTTTTCCTCTTTCTCACCTGTTGCAGTCTGTAATTCACTGGTCCAATCAGTTTGATGATTTTGTAGGGATCTTGCCAGCAGGCCAGGAACTTACAGCTGCAGCTGAGTAGTAGCTGGAGCACTTGGCCACCTGGTTGGATCTCTCAAGGCTGTGCTGGATCGTCATAGGCTTTGTCATAGCTTCTCCCAGATCATCTACAACAGGATCCAGTTTCATGTTCATAAAGCATAAAATTAAGGCATCAATTAAAGTCATCTTAGTCGGTACCGTGATGTGTGATAAGAAGAACATCTTTTAACAAGTTTATTCTTAATTTTACCCCAAACCTCATATTTTGGTTTTCCTCACAATTTGCATTTCAACATTGTCTGTGTTAAAATGACTTTTTCAGACCTCAATCACCACTGTACTTCTGCCAATTCAGTGAAATTACTTTAATTCCTGCAAGTGCAGGGTCTTTGTTGCACAATTTAATTTAATTTAATTTAATTTAATTTAATTTAATTTAATTTAATTAATACATGAATAAAATGTGTTCAGAGAAAGTTAACATAGCCACATAATGTCCTGCTGTATTTCAGATTTCTAATTAAAAATAAGTCAAACTGCCTTTCATACACTAGCAAATACAAATTAATGTGCTTAAGTGAAAAGATGAAACAATCAATACACTTTTTCACTTACATAAACATTGTCTGCTTCAAAGGAAGTTTGAAGCAGACAACGTTTGCTAATATTTGTCCTTGTGAACAGAGAGCCTAGATGTCATGTGGTAAAAAAAAAAAAAAATTAACTAATTAAATTAAACATTTAGATTCAATAAATACATTGATTAAATAAATTATTTGAACAAACATGAAGGTTTGATAAGGAAATTTACTTTATAAACTCAACAGGTTTAGTAAACTATCACTGTTAGTTTTTCTACGTTTCTAGTGTGGTTATGTTGAAATATTACGAATATGACCTGATTTCTGATCACAAATCTAGCCTGGAGCATGAGGTCCTGAATAATTAGCAAAAACATTTTGAGATTTTTGAAATGTAACTCTAATGAAACAAAGCCAAAAAATATGAACTTACACAAATATATTTGGAATAAGGGAATTAATTGCAGCCTCAAGACCAGTACAGCCCTTAGTAGTTTGAAAAATTTGGAAACACTGTATAACACTGACAATAGAGTGTTCACTGTATATAAAAATAATAATCATCATCATCATAATAATTAAAATAATAATTCTGTAAGGATTTCTTGTTTTTTGGTAGAGCCCCTTTGGTCTACTCAGTGCTCCGCCCGTATTCTGCTGTCCTGCCTGGGCCCGGGGAACCCCTCAGTGAAACACACAACTCAGTGAGACGTTCAAAGTTTATTGTGGAAGCCAGAAGTATATATATGGACGCCCACACACAGACACAGACACAGACAGACAGACAGACACACACACACACACACACACACACAAAGCACCAAAAAGGAGGGTGCAGGAGCAGTTACATCTGCTCTGGAATGTTTTTTAAAAGATAACGTAGAGAAGAACAGGAGCCTGGGAGTTCCAACGAGTTCACGACCTGAACATAGATACTAAGGAATGTGTTTGCATCGTGTCAAAGAAAGAGAACAATCTGTTCTCATGCACACAGAATACCATGAAAATCAAATATTCCCTACAATTTCTGATGGCTGGGATCAATACAGTTTAAGTATATAGAGAAGACTAGTATTAACTCAAAAATCCTTTAGTCAGGTAAAGATACATCTTCCTTGGACCTCATCACAGGGATGGCTTGGGGTGCTGTAGCTACCCCAAAAAGGGCCATATCATTCTCCCTCACTCTCAGGACTGGAGCCCTCCAGGGTTGTGTCCTGAGCCCAATGCTGTACTCATTTTACACTCATGTCTGACAATGTTGCGGTGGGCCTATTCACTGATAGAGCAGGTTAAAAAAAAAACCTGAAGATCACTTGTCAGGAGAACAACTTACTCCTGAACATCATCAAGACAAAGGAGTTAATACTTTATTAACTTATCCTTTGTTAGCCTAAACATCACATTTTGGTATGTTTTACTTAAATGTAAGTCTGTATTTTAACATCCTGTGTTAAAATTGTTTTTCCATCTACTGCATACAGTATGTGAACTAGACTAAACATAATGCCTGCTTCCTTCTTACTGCTTGCTATTACCACAGTCACCACTGTACTTCTGCTGAGACATTGTTAATAAGGCTGATCATAATAGACTTTTCACCCACCTCATTAGCATATGTGACAGCAGAAGTACAGTCACCACTGTGCTTCTGCCAATTATGTGAAATTACTTTCCTTCCTGTTACTGCAGGGTCTCTGTTGCAGACGAATAAATAAATAAATAAATAAATAAATAAATAAATAAATAAACGATAGTATATTGACTTTCTTTACTCTCCTGCTGCTATACAAAAGACAACAGACAACATACAATGCACATGAAATGTGCAAACAAGAGCAACACAACACAACAACAATGAAACACAATGCAATACCCTGGGGAAAAAAAGCAGTTGCAGGTTGGTGTATGAAGTTACTAGATGTTAGTAGATCAGTGAGTCTGTGCGTGTGTGTGTTTGTCAGTCCATTCCCATTTTATTGCATAATTGTATTTATCTGTGTGTGTGTGTGTGTGTGTGTGTGTGTGCCTTTAACCTTGCATACCATACATGCACTGTGCTAGTCATTTGAGCTATTTCATAAAGTTTAGAACTAGATCGGATTAAACTATCCCAAAAAGTGCAAGATATAAATATTAATTTATTATCTTAAAAGCTATTGATATGGATTGACAGTTGTTGATTAAAATGTTTTAATGCATTAAGGTTTTTTTATTTTATTTTGTTTGGTATATTTTATTTCTAAGTGAATGCTGTATTTAATTAATTAATTAATAATTTATATATGCAGTTTATTAAAGAGACAACCTGTATCAGCACTGTACTGAGAATGTTAAAAACTTTTGGTAATGTTGGATAAATAAACGGTTTAATTGTATTTTATTTGTGTGATTCGTGAAAGATATAGATTAAATAATTACAGTTTCTTCCCTGCTGAAAAAAAAAAAAAACAGCATCGACCAGCATAGCTTATTAACATTATACCAGCATATGTTGTGTTTTGGTGCTGGTATGCTGGTCACTTTACTGATGCTGGTCCACAGCATACCAGCATACTGTACTTTTTGCTGGTATGCTGGTGACCAGCATTATAGTGCCATGATACTATGCTGTTCACCACCCCATCTAATGTTGGTATGGTATAAAAGCCAGAATACATGGAAGATTGTCTTCCAATATGTAAAATATAAAACAGAATCAGTATAAAATCAGCTTTATTGGCCAACACAAACAATATTAACATTGTGTAATATGTAACAATATATACAATATGCACATTTGTAACAATATGATAATTTAACAATGAACAGCAAATAAGTTTTGATAAAAAAATAATAACAAAAACAAAACATGAGACCAACCTCTCAGGGACACTTTCACACAGTTACTTTCACACCACAGGAGTGTAAATGAGTGAGCTTGGCCATCACTCTTTATTTAGGGGTCTGCAGGTTTATGGGTCCTGAAGTAGTTCTGACATTTGTGTATTTTTCTTACTTATACACATATAAATGTCACATCTTTCACCTAGTGCAAAGTAAATGTCCAGGATTGAGTGAAGATGATCTTATACACAGACGGCACATTTCTGGCATACTGTACATATGGCCGTGCAAACAGACATTCAGGGTAAAACAGTGGGAACAGGAACAGTGCACTGAAGAAAGGGAGTTAGGTTTGTAAAAGCCCACTTTTACACCTTATATACAGTCAGACATCTTTGTGTCTCTCTCGAAAAGCAGTTCTTGTTTAACTCAAGACACAAGTGAACATCACATACCTGGCATTTCCATGGTGTTTATGGCTGCTTACCAGAAACTGATTTGCAGTTCACACAGACCCTGTGAGCAGCAGTGGTAACATTCCTGGCATCTGAGGTCAGTCCATGTGCTGGTCGTGTGCAGTCACAGGTGAAGCCTTATCGTGTGGTCAACCGCTTAAAAAATACAAGAGATCCATCCCGAATCCAGACCCCAGTCGTGGTCGAGGTTCCCATGACATAGTGATGGTCCGTCTGTATCTTGCCTGCTTGTTTGCATTTGGTCTGTATAAACCAGGTGGCTGATCGTTTTCATGGTCACAACGGTTTATAAAAAAGGAAAAAGAAACATAAGCATGATGATAATAAAATTACTGTCAATATTAATGAATAACTATTGACCATGCAGAAAGACAACACAAACTTTTGCAATGTTTAGGCAACAGGGGCTAAAGTGTTTGTGCTAAATAATACAGGGTGGGCCATTTCTATGGATCCACCTTAATAAAATGGGAACGGTTGGTGATATTAACGTCCTGTTTGTGGCACATTAGTATATGTGAGGGGGCAAACTTTTCAAGATGGGTGGTGACCATGGTGGCCATTTAGAAGTCGGCCATCTTGGATCCAACTTTTGTTTTTTCAATAGGAAGAGGGTCATGTGACACATCAAACGTATTGGGAATTTCACAAGAAAAACACTGGTGTGCTTGGTTTTAACGTAACTTTATTCTTTCATGAGTTATTGACAAGTTTCTCTTTGTTCACAGCCATTGACATGTCGAAGAGGTTAACACGTGATGAGGTCATTAATATAAACCAAACATGTTGTGTGTATTTAACGTTTGGTTTATATTAATGACCTCTATTTATCTCACACTCTAGTGTTATTGTATCTAGTTGTTTTAAGCTCTCATTTTTTACCCTCTTCAATTAATTTTCTTTATTGTGTATTTTAATCACTTGATTTGTGTATTGAATCCTTAACACAGATTGGCGAAAGTATATCTAGCTTCTGCTTAAAGATTCCAAACAGCTTGTTAGTTGTGTTTATGTTCATAATTAAAAAAAAAAAAAAAAAAAAAAAAGAAATGAAGACTTATTACAATATTTCTTCTATACTTTTCCTTTCTGTTCTAGTTCTTAATTTTCAGATGTGTATAAGCTCGGGCATGTGTTTGAACATTTGCCCCTGAAAAGTGGATGTTCAAACAAGTGACACATGACTGTGAGTGAAGAATGCAATGTTACTGCATGTCCATATTAATTGTGCTGCTTGTTACACAAAATGTGTCCACTAGCTGTCAGTATATGAGCCCTTAACTGAAGCTGCATGAAATGAACCTTTTAGTGAAACCTTTGGCTGGAAAGCCTCGACACGCACATGAGGCTTCACCATCCTGCAGGTCTGTTCAGTCTTGCAGATGTCATTTTGAGCCGGTATTAAAGACGCCCACTTTCCTGGGTCATGTGACTAATGGATGGATTCTGGCTCGATTGCTTTTCATGTATTGAATTTTTCTCCTTGTATAGCTGGAATTTTTCAGTCTGAATTTCCGAATATTTAGTGAAATGTGGTTTGAAATCACGAATTCATGTGCTCTGAATGTCACTGAAATCTCACAGCATGAAAAGGATTAATGACAATTTGTTTTCCAAAGGCTGATATAATTAAAATAATTATGAAGCTAATTTGCTTCCATGCCTCTGTCTCTATCATTTGTAACTACTTTTTATCCTGTCGTACTTTTCTATACTTTTTATCCTGGTTATGCCTGGATTGAAGCAAGGGGGTTTGTTGTAATGGTTTTTGCGTTTTTTGTCTTCCTTTCTACAAGCAAGTATCACATGAATCCACATTCTGTTACCCGTGCTCACACAGGATGTTTTTGTTCATTTGTTGGCTGGGAAAGTAATGGGTTTCTGAAATCCTCAGACCAGTCCATCTGGGCCCAATAAGCATGCCACAGTTACGTAACAGAGATCACAGAGTATTTTCTCCTCATTCTGATGTTTGGTATCAATTACAGTGTAGCTGAAGCTCTTGCTCTCCATCCGGACACATGGCTGGCTGATGAGACAACAGCATAAAAATGCAGATGAAATGCGTCAATGACAGTTGTTGAAAGCACTATACAAATAAAATTTAATTTAATTTAATACATTGAGGGAACTGTAGTACTGGAATGATCATAGTCTTTGTGCACATAAAGTCCACTGTATCTCTTCAAATTTCTCATTTGATAGAAAGTCAAAAAAATGTCCAAAAGAAGTAAAATTCTAAACTTTGCCTCTTATGACAGCAAAAAAAGATGCCGAGTGTGTACTAATCAGGGGAAGAGGAATAAGGACAGCAGTCAGACAAACATGAGGAAGAGGCTCAGTTTGAATCTCTCAGCACTGTTACACAGGTCATCTTGACAAAACTCAGCATTTTCAATGGTAAATACCAGGAATGGTGACGGAGCCACATCACACATCTGCTTTGGTGCACAGGTTTTCAAAATAAACTTGTGGTTGAATACTGCAGTTAAGAGAAAGAAATAGAGAAATAAGCTCTTTTTTATCTTATTTGCTGATTTAATAGTGTTTAATACTCTATTAAAGTGTAATTCAGTAGATTATTAAACTATTGATTTAGTAACAGAGCATAATGCTTACTTATCTTTGTCAAATAGTTCTGATTGAAATGATTGGCTTTTTCACACACGTAATAGATATGAATAATCCATGACATATAGTTTTTAAATCAGTGTATTTGTATTATTTACATGATGCAGTGAGGCAGAAATCTGCAGGACAGGTCTGAGTTACATACAGTATTAGTCACAATTAGTATTTTAGTTACACACAAGTGTAACAGCTCAGTGGTTCAGCTAGATCCGAATCGGATTTTATGGAACTTAATTGTTTGCACAGATATAACAGAACATGAAACAGTTTATCACGTCTATGGAGTTTTTCTTCCCTGACCACACATTCCAGGACACAGAGTGTAAAAGAGAGCATCTGGGAGCATGAGGAATCACTTTCACATGTTTACTGGACCTTACATGGACATGACAGAGCGGGTTTGTCACGAACTAACCGGAGATGAACCAGAAGACTAGCAGTTAGCCCTGTAGCGTGGATGGTAAACCCAAATGCGGAAGTAGCGCGAGCAGGCAGGATAACCACGCTGGTTATTATTAGAACTCTCCCGAAGTGAGAGCAAGAGTTTACACAATTAAACCCACGTTCTAAATACATACACCCAATCGAAAGCGAAACCCAAGAAAGTGAGTACTCATGAAGCGTCGAGAGTCGGTCCTGGGGTGGAGGATACCCGACGACGGTAGTCCCGGATGAGTTCGGGGTCTAGGACGAACCGAGCCGGAATCCAAGATCGCTCCTCGGGACCGTAACCTTCCTAGTCAACCAGTACCTCTGACCCGGGGGCGCGAATCAAGGATCCGGCATACAGTGTAGGTGGGACCGCCCTCAATGATTCGGGGATGAGGAGGGTGGGTGGGAGGAACCATGGTTGACGTAGTGAAGGGTTTAAGTTGAGATGTGTGGAATACCGGGTGGATCCGGAGCGCCGCAGGCAGCTGGAGCCGGTAGGTGACAGGGTTAATTGGGAGGTTGATGCGGTATGGTCCGATGAATCTAGTTTCCGTGATTCAGTCCGCAGGTGTAGATTTCTTGTTGATACCATACCTTGTCACCTACTTGATACATTCGTCCCGGTGGCTATCGACGGCGATGTTGAACGGTGTAGCGGGTGTTAGCAAGTCGGATGGTGTTTTTGCTCGTCTGGAGGACAGACTGCAGGTGGAGTCGATCAGACAGCAGAAGGCCTTCCAGAACCAGGAGGTGAACTGGGGCCCCCTGTCCGAGACGATGTCCTTTGGGAACCCATGCAGGCAGACTACGTGCTCAGCTGTCCTTTTGGCTGACGGGAGACCGGGGAGGGCCACCAGGTGTACAGCTTTGGAGAACCGGTCGACGATGGTGAAGATGGTGTCCTTTCCTTCGGTAAGGAGGAGGGCCGGATGGTACCATGGCGAAGTCCTCTGGAGACATACTCCTCCATTGCCTGCATCTCGTTCTTGGATAGGGAATAGAGGTAGCTGCGGGGTGGGATGGAGCCTGGCTGAAGGTCGATCGCCAGGTCGTAGGGGCGATGTGGAGATAGATGAGTGGCACGTTTCTTGCAGAAGACTTCAACCAGGTCCCGGTAGTCTCGTTGGATGTTATCTGTGTCGACATCGGGGACCTCGGTCTCCCTAGAGCACGTCCCAGCCTCGGCCCGTAGGCATAGTTCGTTGCAGGTCGGTCCCTATTGTAGGATCCGATTTTGGGTCCAGGAGATGAGTGGGTCGTGACGCAGTAGCCATGGGTGTCCCAGGATGATAGGTGGTGACGGAATGGAGGTGATGTAAAGCTGGATCTGTTCCTGATGCTGGTTAATGATGAGCGTGATAGGCTGGGTTCGGAGGGTGATGGGACTGGAGGTGTACTTTTACCGTGAGACGGAAATCATCGGTCAAGGTGGTGGAGAGGGAGATGGAACCCGGTGAGCCACTCTCATTTCTCACCGGGTCTGCACGTTTCCCGGTCGCAGAGGACAGATGGCTCGGTGGTGTGTAGCAGATCCACAATACGCGCAGAGCCCCTCTCTGAATTGGCGTTCCCGTTCTGCAGCGGTTAAGGAGGCGCACCCTAATTGCATGGGTTCCCCGGCTCCTGTGTTAACCACGGCGGGAGGTGGAGAACTGACGGGTCCGGTAGGTGGAGCAGTGAATGAGGATCGGGCTTCGGAGACTGGAGCTTGGGGGAAGAAAGTGGTGGATCGAGGAGCAGACTGATGTAATGGCATCGTCATGGGCGGCAGGGTACAGGGAGCTGGCTTGGGGCGAGCGAGCAGACGTTGGTCGATCTGGAGGGCGAGTTGGATTAAGCCCTCCAAGGTCGCTGGGAGCTCTCGTCCGGCGAGCTCGTCCTTTATACGCGAAGCCAGTCCCTCGTAGTCGGTCGTCCGGAGGGTGGAGTCTCCCCAGTCGGTCTGCACAGCAAGGGTACGAAACTCCACGGTGTAGCGGCTCACGGACGACCCTCCCTGCCGTAGGTGATAGAGGTGATGTAGGTGATGGAGTCGGTCTCCACCTCAGCAGCAGGATGTTCGAAGGTGAGTTTGAGTTGGTGGGTGAATTCTGTGTATAATTAGGCGATGTCTGAATCTGAGCGAAGAACTGCCGTGGCCCACTCAGCTGCCTGCCCGGATAGCAACGAGACGAGAAGAGCAATGCGCAGTCGGTCTGTGGAGTACCTGGTGGAATTGAACTCAAACACGAGATCCAATGCGGTTAGAAAAACACTGCACTTCCCATCTGTGCCATCCCATTTATTCGGTAAAGCCAGAAAAACATCAGAAGATGGGGAGGGAGTTGGCGGTGCAGCAGCCGCTGCGATGGGCGTGGCAACAGCCGGCTGAGTGGCCACCCCGCGGAGGGTCGCATTCTCCTGTCGCAGCTCCGCCACCTCGCGGCACAAGACCACAACGTCTTGGAGCTCCTTGCGGAGAGATGCAACTTCACCACGGAGCTGATCGATCAACTTGACGTGCTGGTCAACCACATCGCAGAGGCGAGCAAACTCCGCTGGGTTCAATGCTGATGGCTCAGTCATTCTGTCACGAACTAACCGGAGATGAACCAGAAGACTAGCAGTTAGCCCTGTAGCGTGGATGGTAAACCCAAACGCGGAAGTAGTGCGAGCAGGCAGTATAACCACGCTGGTTATTATTAGAACTCTCCCGAAGTGAGAGCAAGTGTTTACACAAATAAAGTCGAGTTCTAAATGCACACACCCAATCGAAAGCGAAACCCAAGAAAGTGAGTACTCACGTTTAGTCGAGCGAAGCGTCGGCGATAGCATGGGCAAACTCAATGACTGAGCAATGTGAAGCACCATCTTGTTTCCTTTTATGCTTCCTGAAACCTGACCGTATTACTTCCAGGTCCTGGTGCCGGTCGTGTTACAGTGTGTGCATGACAGGGTCAACACTCTTGTCAATGCAAAATAAATGTTGTGACATTGATTGTGGCATACATTCACTGTGGACTTATTTCACCATATTTATTCTAAGTTAAATATTAAAGACAATGTATAAGATTACTATTTTAAAAAACAAAAAGGTAGTTTAGAGATCAGAAAAATCATCAGAAAATCATTTTTCTATGGATAAATTGCCATGACTTGCCATAAATTGAGGTCTAACATGTGACCTGACTTTTCTTGTGTCTTCTCTGAAGGAAGCACCTCCTCTGTTATCATTTATGACTGAGAGTAAAACATATAAATACTGTAATATAACAGGAAATGAGACAAGGAGCTTTTATATGAGGTACAGAGTGACGGAATTGTGTTGTCTTGTATAATCGCTTATCACTATGGTTAATGTTTGACACAAGTACAAGCTGCTCACTTATAAGCTTCCTAAACACTGTGCATGGATCATTCTGAATCTCTACAGCTTTCAGCACAGCGACAGCGTCTCAAATCCACTGATGATGAAGCGGCAGGTCATTTCCATACTCGTCTGTCTGTCTTTGTCCAGAGGTACTGAATATTGTTTTTGTGATTTTTGTTTGGTGTGTTATATATTTCTTTTATCGCTTTTGCGCATGAATCAGCCAAGTCACCTGGCAGTGGGCTTAATGTTATGGCAGAGTGGTGTACGTTACTGAAGTATTACATTGTTGTTCAGTTCTAGATTCTGATCCGGGTCTATGCCTGTAGTATGACATTTATTATTTGTTTGAATAATTCATGTCACACCACTTTTTAATTTTAGGTTTCTATTCGTCAGAAGCGCTGACCACTTTATTGGTTTCCAAGTTTTCTGAGAAAAAAAAACATTATTCAAGATCTTTTTTTCATTATTTTAATTGCCACTGTCAGTAATGTGAAGGCAGTGGTGAGACCAGCGATGGTCTGTGGCTTATAGACAGTGGCACTGAAGAAAAGACTGAAGGTAGCAGAAATGAGAAATGAGCAGAACCTCTCTTTGGGAGTGACAAGGATGGATAGGATTGAGAATAAGTTCATCAGAGGGACAACCCATGTTAGATGTTTTGGAGATAAAGTCAGAGAGGCCAGATTGAGGTGGTTTGGACATGTTCAGAGGAGAGATTGTAAATAAATTGGTAGAAGGATGCTGAGGCCGGAACTGCCAGGCAGGAAGTCTAGAGGAAGATCGAAGATTGATGGATACAGTTAGACAGGACTTGAAGTTAATTGGTGTGAGAGAAGAGACAGATGGTGACAGATGATTCGCTGTGGCGACTCCTGAAAGGGAACGGCTGAAAGACAACAAAGATTTTAATTGTCAGTGTAGGGAGAAATGTAACATAAAATTATGGAGAAATGACACATTATACGAAACTACGTGCATTTAAAAAATAAATTAATTTAATATTTGTTAGTAGATCTCTACTTTTTTAACCTTCATTATCTTCCAGCTTTGGCACTGACGTGTTATGAGTGCTCCAATGATTGCCAAAACCCAAACAAGACCATAACCTGTTCGGATAGATGTGCTACCCACAGCAGCATGAAATATGAGAGTAAGAGGGATCTCTTTGTATAAAATGATTTGGGCAGAACTCTTCACCAATTCACCACGCAGTCATTTCCTTTGTCCTTCAGATGGTGTTCTGATGAAGTACAGTGGCAGGGAATGCAGTACGGCGTGTACAAGCATCAGTCTTAATGCAGGAGTCGTCAAAATCGCCTCCAACAGAAAATGCTGTGATTCTGATCTCTGCAACAACGAACCGATCTCAGGTAGAGCCGGACAATGGTCACGCTCACATTCCTTTATATTCTTTTAACAATCTGAATATGCAACAGTGAAAAATAATTCACAAGCATTAGAACCTTCCATCAGGACACTGATGCAGTTAATTACAGAAAAGGCTCTGTTTCGTGATTTTATTCTCTTTTCAGATGTTGACGTGCGACCCAACGGCAAACAGTGTCACTTCTGTGTGGGAGAAAACTGCCTGGGAATCGTGTATTGTGAGGGAATTGAAGATCGCTGCTTCACGTACATAAGTAACAGAATCACCAATTGTCAAATATTTTTAAAACATTTTATTGGTTTGGGCATTTAATTCAGATTAATCATTTGTGTCTCTTTCAGGTGCTGCAGATGGCACAGAGCTGAATGTGAAAGGCTGTACAAGTAAATTCGTATGTGGTATTCCTACAAAAAGTCTGCCTTTTACCAGCATGAATACTGACGCAACAATAGCTATGAAATGCTGCGCTGGGAATCTTTGTAACGGTGCTGAGAGCATGACACTGAGTTTCATCCTTATTTTGCCCTTCCTGCTTTCCACTTTGCTCTTTCAATGAGCTTGTACTGTATGATTTTTTTTAATTAAAATTAAAATAAATTTTATTTATATAGTAATTTTAACAGTGGTCACTTCTGTGCTTATTCAGATTTTATTATAAAATTTGTGTCAAAATAAAAAAATAAATAAACGTTTCAATCCATTAAAAATAACCCTGTCCAAGGTGTACTCCACCTCATGCCTTAAGCCTCCTGGGATAGGCTCCAGGCCCCCGTGAACCGGAATGCAGGATAAAGCAGGATAGACAATGAGTGAGTGAGTGAGTAACAATAACATAAAAAAAAGAAAACTTATAGGAACCCAAAATTAAACAGTGGTGTGACATGAATTAGTCAAACAAATAACAATAATAAATGTCATACTACAGTCATAGTCCTGGATCAGAATCCAGATAAAAACAACAATGTGATACTTTGTGCATTGTCATTGCCATGTTATGGCAGATTGCTGTTTATCACCAATGTGGATCTCAGCTCTACTGCCATTTCCAACACAAACCAGCATTAAAGCTTGAGTGGATCTACAGTAACGGCAGTTATTTTGGATTCATTATTATAAGAGCATCATAATACATATTTTTTATGCTGTAACTTTATTGGCTTTATTTAAGTGTACAGAAAAGTATACAAGAGGATTTAATGTTACGTCTGATTGATGTAAAAGCAATAAAAAATATAACAACAGCACATTCCATAGACCTTTATTGGGCTTAAGGTCAGGACTAAATGTCTACAGTAGTTCATGAGTCCAAGACATCTAAAGACATCTCTTGCTTTTTTCTGGAGTGTACAGACACAGAAAGAAATCAAGTTTATGGGATGCACATTTTGGTGGGGCAATTTGTTTCATGCCACTGCAGATATTTCTTGTGGTTCCACACTTCGAACATCACAGTATACACAAAGGTGTCTGGTTGCTTTTAGGAGTCATCGCCCTTAAAAAAAGTGCATGCCAAATATAGAGAATAAACATATGGGAAGCATGTGATACCAGGACAAGTTATGCCTGGAATATGTAGGTGATATTGTACTGGAAAACTGCTGAAATAAAAGCAGTACAAATATTTGCAAGCAGCAACCACCATGTACTGTCCAACATGTGCATAGGAACATGGAAAGTTTACCTACCAATGACAGATTCTAAACACTAGAAAGATTCTATTTGGTCGGCGACTTACGAGTTACGAATTTCCACATCTAACATCCGTAGTGCACAAGATACCAATATTTACTGTTTCTGGAAAACATCCAGAATTTTTTCCATGTACTGAAAAATAATTTCAGTTCTGCAAATCTCAATTGATATTTGGTAGACAGATTAAAAATTTGATGGATTAACATGACAATCTCAAATCAATAAAACTTGGAATCCTTTCAAGCACAAAGCATGCACAATTCTTTCTTTGACATTTTGAAAGAGTGTACCATTCCTGGTACTGCAATACCAGGTCTATGCGTGGAGCGGATGGAGCAAGCCCCTGTTCCTGCTCCCTGGTCTAAAAATCCATTTAATATAAGGTCCTCATATGGAGGATGTATCAGATATTAAACTGATAAGTACAGATTTTTTTAAATAAAAAAAAATATATCAAAGTCACATCAAAACCCAATAAACACATGCAGTCATTTTGACAAATAAATCCAAACAAATAAAAGGCATCCAAAGGAAACAAACCATCAAAACAATGGTTCACACAACGGCTTCGCACACCATTATCAAAACACTTCTTGTGCTTCATGAAAATTACCGGCACAATTGCCCAATTCTGCGGCCTTCTGGTAATGCCATGGGCGGTCTAGTGACCATGGCAGTGTTCCACTCCAAGGAATCACAGAACTCACAGAGAATCCTAGCGAGAATCTCGCTAGCAATGATGAAGCATGTCCATCTCCTTCCCTGACCAACCTTGCCAAAAAGGCTACATACATAGCCATCGTCTTGAGAGGGACACAAGCCACCCCTCTTCCGCCTCTCTTGCGCTCCACATACATTCTGATGCGAGCGACCTGCTCAGTCTTCCCGCCCCAAATGAAAGTGAAGATGGCTCGCTCAAGGAACCATCCAGTCATGGATGGGATAGGAAAGACATAGGCCAGGTGGTTAAGACTTGCCAGCAGATCTGAGTTTACCGCCAAAACTCTCCCAGTGTGGGAAAGGTCTCTTCTACCCCACCTCTCAGCCTTAGCTTGCACCTTTCTTAAGGCAATTTCCCAATTCCTTGGAGCACTGCCTTCCCTCCAAAAAACTACACCCAAGATCTTGAGCCCATCTTGGCACAGCAAGAAACCCCCAGGGATGTCTGTCTTCCCAACCCACGCTCCAGCATACAGAACCGCAGACTTCTTGCGGTTGACCCTAGCCCCGGTAGCCTCTGAAAATGTGTCTAAAACTCGACTAATGGCGCTGAAGTCTTCCTCACGACTAAGGAAAAGTGTTGCATCGTCCGCGTACGCTGAAACCTTGACTCTAGCTCCCTTCCCTCCAGGGACAAGCAGCCCAAGAAAAGTCTGCTCTGATCTTAGCTGCTCTAACACAGGCTCCAGGTACATACAGTACATACAGCAGAGGGGACAAAGGACATCCTTGCCTCACCCTGCCTCGCTGCTCTATCGGCTCAGAAAGGTGCCCGTTTATGCACACCCGGCTAGAAGCCCTCTTGTACAGCAGACGCACCATTGCCATGAAACCGGGACCAAAGCCCATCCTTCTAACACAGCAAATAGAAAGGTATGAGACACACGATCAAATGCCTTCTTCTGGTCCAGGCTTAATAGTGCCAATGGTACCTGACATTGCTCTGCCCATGCTAAAACATCTCTTACTAATGCCAGGCATTCCACAGGTCTGATCTGAATGAATGACTAGAGCCATTACCCTCCTTAGACGCAAGCCAATCACCTTAGCCAGAATCTTATAATCGGCCGTTAGCAAGGTTATCGGCCTCCAATTTGCTAAGTCGGACCTCTCCCCTTTCTTATGCAAAAGGGTGATACGTCCCCACCTCATGGATGGAGGTAAGAGGCCCACCTCCAGCCACCAAGTCAGGGTCCTACCACTGGACAGAAAGTTCGGTACCATTTGACTGGAAGACCATCTCCACCAGGGGCCACCCCAACTCTCAGGGAAAGCATGGCTCTCTCAACCTCCTCCAAGGAGATCTTTCCCTCCAGTGCTAGAGCCTCCTCCTCTGGAAGCCGGCCTGCGATTTCATCCAAAAAGCCACCCATCAGATCGCCTCTTACCTCTCTTGCCTGGAATAAATTACCATAAAAGGACTTGGCCACTTCCAGCATCCTTTCAGGTGCTGCCACTACCTGTGCTCCCTGCCTTAAGCCATCTATAAACGATCCTTTTTGGCGGCTTCTAACACTTTTAAAGAAATATTTTGTTGGGCGTTCGTCTTGTTCTAATGCCTCTTTGCCAACATGGATGAAATAACTACGGGCATCAGCCTCATAGTGGGTTCGTAGAGATTCACTGACCTCCCTGAGACATTCTTGGTCTTTGTTTTTCCATGCGGCGCACAAAACCCTTGACCACTGCAACGCTTTTGCTCTCTTTCTCACAGCTATCTCCCTCCCCCATTGGTGGCAGAAGATGGCGACTCTCTTCTTTGTGTCCTCCCACCACCCTGCCCAGGTATCATACAGTGTTCTCAGCTGCCTCCAACCCGCATAGAGTTGGCGGAAGGCTGTGCAAAAGGAGGGATTGTAAAGCATGGTTTGGTTTAAACGCCATGTGCCTCTACCCCTGCGACCCACCTCCACCTGAACACCACCCATGACCAAACAATGATCGGAGGCCCAAAAAGGTGTCAAGAGGCATGTCTGCAGCTTCGCCGTGTCCACCACGAACAGCAGGCCGGGATGAGTGACCCCTGGAATTTTTCCAGGTGTACCCTGGAGTGTCCGGCTCAACCACCCTATACATGTCCACTAGACCTGCTCCTGCCATCACCTGAGCCAGTTCACTCCCTCCTTCTCCCTCTATATCAACATTAAAGTCCCCACGTATTAGCACCAGCCTGTTTGTGTACAGTAAAGGTTCCAACTGGCAGAAAAAACCCTGTCGGTCCCCCACTCTACATGGAGCATACACCCCAATAGCCCTAAACTTAATTCCCCTCCAGCTCCCATCTACACATATTACCCTCCCTGGTACTATCCCTACAACATCCTCCACCTCCCATTCGTGTGATCTGAATAAATTGCCCAATCCACCTCCTTTTCCCTCCCCCACACCCCAAACTGAAGGCCCCACATCCCATCCCTTAGAAAACAAAATTGAGTCCCCTTCAGAACATTTAGGGTACCAATTTTAAGTGTCCCCATAGTGGCACCATTTTGAAGACCAAATCAGACAAAACATATTCCTGCACACTGAAACATTCTTCTTGGGAAAATAAAAACAAAAAACATAACCACAGAAATTCCAAACCCAACCTAAACCGCCCAACCCGCTCCCACCCTACCTTTCTCCCCATCTCCCCCCCAAAAAACCCATGTAACCCAAGTGACATCAGACACACACCCCCAATGCTCTTCTCCACACACTCCTCCCAATAACAAATTGAACCAAAAATCCCCCCACCCACACCTTTAAATCTCACATCTCACACTCTCCACACCGACAATTTCTGCCCTCATGTATCTGCACCGTTCACCCCCTTCTTTATCCCTCTTTCCCTTCCTACAGGAGGCCTCACCTTTCGTGATAGAATCTGAGTCCACCCTTCATGGTGACATTCTGGTGATCCTTCTCGTCCTCTCCAGGTCCCTCTGGGCTCAAACTTGAGCTCCTTGTACTGGCCTTTCTCTCCTTTCCTGCAAAATCTCCCTTCTCCATTGTCAGTGATCCTAAACCAATGCAAGCTCTCTTCGGCCCTTTCTCCTCAGCAGGTGCATCAGCAGCCTTGCTGCCCTTTGCTGCGTGCGGTGGAGTCTCCCGGGTCTTGGTCCATCTCTTCCACCTGCAGTCAATTGGTGATGTCCATTAGTGCCCAGTCTAGCTGCTCTAGGTCCTCGGCTCAACTAGTGGGAGTCCATGTGCTTGCGCTCGGGCTTATTTCCTCTGCCTCTCTGTCAACTCCCGTAAGGGCTGCTGTCTCCTCGCCAGAATGATGTCCTCCTGCTAGCTGGGACTCTAAAGTCTCTGGGACCCGAGTGAGGATATTGATTTCTGCTTGCAGGTGCTGATCTTCAACTCCAATTACGTTCTCTTCTTGCGAGAGATTTGATTCCTTGGTCATAACTTCTTCTGCTGGTACGGCTGAACTATGACTCCTTGCTTCCTTCTCCTGATCACCTAAATTCTCAGAGATCTCCGAAAACTCCTCTGAGAACAGGCTTGCGTAGGTCGCCCTCCTTGAGATGCTCCTCGCTTCCACAGAGGCCTTTGGCGCTCCACACTGCGATATGGTCATCTGCCCCGCACAACCGACACCTGCAGCCAACACAGGCCTCCTTCATGTGACCAAAAGCCCCACACCTTCGGCAGTATAGAGGTTGCCCTGGGTAATGCAGGAATCCGCGATGTGGTCCGATGGCAAAGCTGCCTGGCAGATGGAGTAAGCCTCCTGGTACTGCAGGATCGATCTTGAGCTTCACTAAGAACCTCCTCTTCCCGGTCCAGATCCCATAACGACCATGGACAGAGCCTGGTTGTCACTCTCGCGTTGCATGGCCTAAGATAAGCTAATACACTTGATCTTAGCCAAAAGGCCGAGAAGCGATAGCCTGTAAACTTCACAAGCCCAGGGTTCACATCTCGACCTCAGGATGACTTCAGGAGGGTAGGCAGGAACACCTGTTGGAGGCTCAGACCAAGTAGACAGGACATTTCCAGCAATTTCTGACTTTAAAACACAGTCAAAGAAACAGCTTTGCAAGTGCAAAGCCCACAAAAATAAGGTAAACTCATCAACATTCCTCTCCATGGAAATCTTTAGTAAAAGGTGAAAGATTTATGCGTGATTGAAGAGAAACCTGAGATACCTTGGGACGGGACCAGGCCCCAGGTCCAGTTTTGTACAGGTAGATAGCTACCTTACGGTAAATAGGTCATTTTAAGTAGGCGGAGCAGCGATTTGATAGGTATCCAAATTTTGTAAAGAAGGACCAAGGAAAGGGTGAGAGTGGGCAGGGCTCATGTGTAGGCAAAGTGGTAAGCGGGGCTAAGTAAGGAAGGAAGGAAGGAAGGAAGGAAGGAAGGAAGGAAGATTTGCATGAACTGATGAATTTTGACAAATTACATGAATTCTGGATGTTTTCAAACAGTAAATGCAAATCTTCCTTCCTTCCTTACTTACTTACTTACTATACAATATTTTTAGTGAGTAAGCAAATGTATAAAGTTTCTAAAGTCCGGTATATTGTATGTGTGTGCGTGTGTGTTTGTGGGAGAAATGAGTCGGCCTCGTTGGTTTTAAATGAATCAGTCCAGGAGCTGTGGAAAATTTTATTGAATTTCAATTACATATCAGTGAATAAGCACTTCGAGGAAGCCAATGTTTAATGTCTAATACCCAGAAGGCCACTTTGAAAGAGCAGGTCCTCTGTTCTTCTGTTGCATCAGCGAAAAACATGGGCCGTGCAGACACTCAATTTAGGGAAGTAAAGGGATACATACTGTAGACAAGAGGCAGAAACAAACTCTTCAAACAACTTTAATAGTAATAATATAATGTAATATAATTTAAAATATGTATTTTTAGTATATTGTAAGTAATATTTAAAGTAAAAAGTAATATTTTATATTATTATACCCCCTTTCTAACCTTACTCAAGTAGAAAACTGTAGAAAACTCTACAAGAGCGTAAACAAAGGATGACCCGTACACACAGAGAGCAAGAAATAAGGAAGTGCAGAAAGTGCCAAAATAAGATTAACAGAAACACTTGGGAAATGTAACTTTTGATTCTGCTTTTTTCCTGACACAGAGGTGGCCACACTTCCCTTTTTTAAAGCTAAGAAACAAAGGGATCAATCATCAACAATCAAATTAAAAACTACAACTATCACTCTATATTACACTATACAACCAAAATTCATCAGTGTGTGTGTGTGTCCTACACAATAACCCCACCTTCCCCTCGCCTGTCTCTGCATCACACATTGCCTGATTCTTTTCAAAGGTAAAGTGCATGTTAATTCTTTTTTTTTTTTTTTAATCTTTATATGAATTTTTAGTTGTTGTGGAACGAATCATTGGAGTTTCCATTATTTGTTAAGGGGGGTGGGGGGGGGATTCACTCTGATTTTATTTATTTTTGTTTTAGAAATGTCTCTCTCTCTATTCCAAATGTACTGCCATATATTCAAAAAGGAAACACAGACATGAGGGCTCCCTGAGATGTAAAGCGACCAATCACTTCACCGTCACCAAACCTGAGTGAACAATGAGAGTGGCAGACAGCATCTAAACATACCAGTTCACCAGAATACTCTACGTCCATGAGTCCCCCAGATCTGCTCCTTTACCCAAGGCTAATCTATTTACAAACATGCTTGGCTAAATAAATTGGTTTTTAGACTAGACTTAAACACTGAGACTGTGTCTGAGTCCTGAACATTATTTGGAAGACTATTCCATAACTTTCACAAATATATTCCTCATCTTGGCAATATGTTTGAGGTGAAAGAATGCATTCCTGGGAATATTATCTACATGTGCTTTAAATTAAAGGCAGGAATCTATAATCACACTGAGGTCTTTTACTGTTGCACTTGATGGGAGAGAAAGGTCATTTAAAGTTACAGTGTGATCAAAATTGACTAAGCAGAAGGAAGTTTTCTGCTTTCTGTTTCACCCAGATGAGGATGCGTTCCCTGCTGAGTCTGGTTCCTCTCAAGAGTTCTTTCTATTGCCATCTCAGGGAGTTTTTTCTGTCACCCTCGGCTTGCTCATCAGGGACTATCTGACCATTTGATTCATACACATTTACATTCACATTCCATACAAACTTCAATTCAATTCAATTCAATTCGATTTGTATAGCGCTTTCAACAATTGACATTGTCGCAAAGCAGCTTTTACACAATCAAAAGAATTATTTAAGTTAATTAGCATCCAATCTCTTTTGTCCTGCACACATGGGGTTCTGTTATTGCTGGTACTATCTGCGTGAGAAAATCTGTCTGTATAGGATCTAATTCACAGGTTGATCATTTTGTAGAAGAGATGAGTGAAAGTGGTGTGAAAAAACTCAAAACACATTGTGTGTAGGTAGGTGTTCGATTAACAGAAGTGTTTTTATGATTTGCATTGTAGACCACACATAGTGTACACATCTTTCCTTTTGATTTCCATTTTCCATTTAATGATTAAATATTAAAGTGATATAATAAGGTGAGTTAACATGAAATTATCATATTAGTTTTAGCAAGCTTCCTTTTATGAATATATACATTTTGTTAATGTCATTATAAATTGTCAAATTAACAAACATACAGTAAATGAATATTAAATAATTATAATCAATTAACCTTTTTTTTAGCATTAATTAGTTTAAATCTGTAGTTACAGAGTAAATGGGCAATAAAAAATGTGGATTCTCTAAAACTCTAATGATCACAGTTGACAGTTATTTAGAAGAAGAAACAGGCTTAGGCTATGATGTAATAAACCCCCATAACCCCCCCCCCCCCCCCCACCCACCCCCCACCACAGGTCAATAGTGACACTTGTGTTCATCTGCATGTTTTTACCTAAAGGTAAGGCATCTTGTATAAGTATGTGTGTGTGTGTTCGCATAAATATTTATAGGCTTGAAACAAATAAACCTATCCTTGCCTAATTGACATGATGTCTGTTGGGGATAATCTTCATATCCTTTTGGCCAAAAAAACTAAAAAATAATCAAAAGAAACTAAATAAGCCAAAGAGTTTGCCTTATCTTAAGCCCCTTTCCACTCCCTTGTCCATTTCCACTGAGCCTAATTTGCTCCTGAATTTCGGCCAATGCAAATTCGTTATGACCACTGGAGACATCGGTACCGGCCATTTTTGGGCTCAGTATGAATTCTGATGTGATCATCAGTGTCGTTATGGATGGGAGGACATTTGGAACATGTTAAAAAAGTTCAGTTGGCTGTGTTAATGCCTTAGTATGGACTCATGGACTCACGCCATTACCAATGTTTTTTTGCCCATGTGTGGAGTCCTTATCATTACCTCTTTTGGCAGCCAAAAACCCTCATATTAAATGTAGATGGTAATGACAAAATTAACAACGTGCTATTTTAAGGAAAACAGTCTAAGCACAGATTGGAAGATATATTACATGTTAAAGTCCGATGCACAATAAAAATGTTTTAATCTAAATGTCTGTGTTTCGATAATTCCTGTTAATTTACCATATAATTTTTATTCTGTGCATTTTTCTTCCTAAATATGTGTGGCATAGCAGCAGCATAGCAATGGCAACTTTTCAGAAAAGCTTGAAGAGAGATTTTGAAAATAAGGGCATGCTCCCAACCCGCATACACCACACACCTAATGGACCTTACGGCTTCATGACTCAGGTTCTGTACACTTTGTCCTTCTGTACATTAGGACAAAGGAAATGACAAAAGCTGCATTAAGTTTAATCAAACATAAAACAGTGCATCACTATTTAGATTCACGGCAACGTTCAAGACATAACGCACTTGATTAAGAGAGAATCCTTAAAAAAAAAATTTAAAAAAAGCGCAATATTATATGTAACGTATGTCGGCTCCTGCATACACTCCTGCAGAAGCTCAGAATTAAGTAAAAAAAAATTAAAACAAAAATAAATAGATAGAAAATATATACACACATTTAACTGCGCAGTCAAACATAAAATGACACTAGGGAATAAAACTAATGAAAAAGCAAATTAAAAAAAGCAAAAAATAATAATAATAATAATAATAATAATAATAATAATGAACTGAGAAAGGACATTATGGATATAAAAGAAAAAGAGAAGAAAAGAAAACGAAAAAAAAAAGATACTGTATGTATAAACTTTGAGTGTCTTAAGAATATTAAATGTGCTACATGATTTAACTCATCTGACATGTATTTCCATCACTCATCACACTGTTTTAAAGCAGATCAATCACACAAAAAAAGCTTCATGTAATTGCAAGTCTTCACACGGCTCTAAATGTGTGTTAATTACAACTGGATTATGCAAATATTATACTAATATTATTATTATTAGTGCAAATGATGTGAGCAGCTTTATTTCAGTCAGTATTTTCAGTTCAGTTATCCAACATAACAATGAGCATTAGCGACTCTGAAGCCAAACTAACATGGCAATTTTATATCACTTAACTTACCGAGTACTAAAGCCCCACTACACCTTATAAAGTCAAGTGATGGCATCTCATTTGGTGTAAATTGCTGACTTTTTGTAGTTTGTTGAGTCTATGCCTTTGTACTAGGGTTTCAGCTCTTTCTCAGAGATGAATCGAATCTTTAAGGATTCAGGGTGATTTGATTAAATTGATTTACAATTTAGCATACTCCAATGGTCTATCTTACCAATTCTGTTTATCCCGTGGCCAACAATGATACAAAATAAATTTATATTTATGAGCAAGGTAAATTTAGACTTTAAAATACATGATCAAGACAACAGTTCTTTATAAAGAAACAGGAATTTATTGAACTAATCTACAATGCATGAAACTACGCTGCTTATACACACACACACAAGTCGGAGATTGACAGTTAATGGAGTTTTGAGGAAGTCCCCAAATTTCTAGGACTGGTTACTAAATCTGCTAAAGTAACATAAGCAGAGCCTTGGGTTTAATCTTTAGCTGTTTTTTGAATGACATGTTTAGGGAAGCCATAGCTGACATGTTGGTTGTGTGGTTCCTGATGGAACTATTTCCGAGGGCAAAACTTTGGAGTGCTTTACTTTTTGAAAGTCTCGAAAAGTAGCTGACTCGATTGCTTGGTGGTGCAGCATGTGAGTGCAGGTCAAAGCACCCTTGAGGAGAAAGGGCACCTGCAAGGGCAAAAGAGCACCCACAAGGGTGATGGCGAAAGAGCAATGAACCTGTTCGTGGAGTTGTGACCCCGCAGAGTTGGTGCGTTCCACAGGTCATTCATTCACGGGTCCCAATCAGATGTTGTTGCGGGGCTTATCCATGCCCCGCATGGTTCCTTTTCTAGGGATGCTGTACATTACACTCTAAAAACTGTTGGGTTAAAAAACCAACCCAACCATAACTGTCATGGCCTGGCTGTGGTGGCTACAGGCCGGCTGTGTAGTTGCCGTGGGCATATAAGGTAGGCATGAACGCAGAGGGGTGTGCAAACAGAAATAGTCTTTATTAACAAAACTCAAAACAGACACAAACAAACAAAAGAACCAAATCAACAAACGTAAACTAAAACTAAGGCTCAGGAAAAACACAACAGGAACTGGAGCTGAACACAGGGAACCGACAGGAGCTGATGCCGGGAACTGACAGAGAACTAGGGATGAGGAAACATGGAGCTGGAGCTAACTAAGGACACATAGGGGAACTAGAGACAAGGCTGGACAGGACGTGGCGGGAACTAGAGATGGGGACTGGACTGGAGAGACAGAGACTAGACAGGACTGGAGGACTAGACAGGACTGGAGAGAGAACCAGGGGCAACAGAGACTAGAGACCAGATGGGTTAGTGGTTAGTAGCAACATGGAATACTGGGGACACTGGATGCTGACCTAACCGGGTTAGTATCTAACTGGATTAGTGGTTAACTGGGTTAGTACTGAACTACGGGACCGGAACTGGAACACAAAAGGAAAGGCACACATGAGGCTATACCAAACTAGCGGCTAACCTACTAGCGACCAGAACCACTAGCAGTCAATCCCACTAGAGGCTAGCCTACTGGAGGCTAACCCTACTAGCAGTCAAGGCCTACTAGCGGCTAACCCTGCTAGCGGCTAAGCCCTCATGTGGCTACACATACAAGGGAAGCTACACACAAAGGATTAAACCAGAAGGCTGACACTGGGGAGACACAGAACAGTACTTACACAGGAGGAGACACAGCCTAACTAAACACTGAACAAGGCAGCTCCATGAATCCATCAGAAAAAGGAACAGACGGAAAACAAAACTAGAGCCCTCTAGGAAAACAAAGGTGAAACAAGATTACTAAAATATAAACTCAAAGAAACAAACAAGAAGGAATGCCCACATGACGGTAGATACAAACAAACAATCAACATACCAAACAAATAAACAAACAATGCTCGACCCAGTTTCCCAGAACAAACTGCTATTTATAGAAGCTTTAATGAGCCACCTCAGTTCAGGTGAGCACTCACCACCTGACTGAGGTGCCTTCTGGGAAACTGAGTCAACCAACAAGAACTACACAGACATGAACAGTGACCTCTGGTGGAGGTTCCTAACAATAACACAGCCGCTGAGTCACCACTGGACAGAACAGGCACTGGGTCGTTTTAACCCAAGTGCTGGGTTTAACCATTTAACCCAGATTTCTGGGTTGTTCATCTGGCCCAACCAGTGGGTTAAACTGACACTCTAGTTGGGTTAACTATTAAAGTGCTGGGTTATTTTATTTGACTCAACCAGTGAGTAAAACTTTTGCTGGGTTGACACATTCCATTTTATTAATTTTTTGTTGTTTTTATTTATTTATTTTTTAAATACACAAAATGTACACAACTTCACATAATGTAAATAGATTGTCACAGAATAAGAAAATGTGAATAACTCAATGTCAGACAGTACCATATACTCCCAAGGTGACCATTTGTTTAATATAAAATAAATATAACATACTCTTTGATTTAAATTGATGATTAACTATTGTATTAAATGCAAAGAAATGCAATTTAAAACACTTTATATAGAGGTTTTCAATACAAATCTTATAATGCCCACATGACATCAAACATTCCCCATCTTAATATTTTAACTATTAGTATTTAACTATTACTATTTAATTTCCTTCAGAATGACATTAAAACGTTTTATGACATTAAATGATAAAACGTTTAAAAATATTATTAATTAAATGTGTGGTGAAAAAACTGTTGTCCTCAAAAATTTTACAGATGAGTACTCATGTCCCTCAATCTGATCTATAGTATGACTGCCAGGTGAGAAGACACTGCTTTGTGTAGTTAACATAAAAGATAAAAAAAAAAAGAATTAACAAACATCAACTGCCTCCAGCAAAGAGTCTGTCTCAATAGCATTGCCTCCATCAATGAGAAAAGACTGTCAGGTCCCTCTTGTCTCATCCCCAAGGCACAAAACATGGAACAATGCTCCAGTCATCTCCATATTTTGCCCATATCATTCCCATCATGTTGGGCCCCACCTGTGGATTACACACCATCACTTTAAGCATTTTTGTTATGGACGTACAGCTATGTATGTATTTAATGCAAAACATTTTTTCTTTTGTAAATACACAAAAGTACATAATGTGAACATGAATTTAGTGTAAATTTCTGAATAATTTACCTGACTATTTAACGTATGAGGGATAAGAGGATACGGCGCTCCATCTGGATTTAATACAAAACATTCACCCCTTTTCAAATTCTCAACAAACACTAGATGAATACGATATTTAAGTGATGAATTTGCAACTTACAATAAATATTTCATAAGGATGAAGAAAAAGCTCGTTTTAAACGATGACGCACTCATTTATTGAATAATAAAAAACAAAATAAAAAAAATTAACCCCACACCACCATATCAAAGCATTTAATTTGAACAATAAAATATGCTTGCTTCTACCATAAATTACAAAAAAAAATTTAAAAATTAAAAAAATTAAATACTGAGTGCTCTAAGTATGATCCTGTCAGAAGCGAAGAATCCAGAAAGTTTGCTAAATAATAAACCAACTGCCTTAGCGAAGATTACAAGTAACTAACCTAAAATTACATTTAAGATTACATTCAATGTAAGTTTTTTTATTTGTGTTTGTGCTACAAACGCACTTCTCTCATAAAATACAGTATAGCCGACTATTAGCACAGAATACAAAATGTTTGTAATATTAACATGTTTCATGTTTTTATAAAGATTTGACTTAATAGAGGTAAAAAAAATTAATAGCTATGTACATCTATTAAAAGCACACCATAGGATTTTCCTGAGGACTCACTTACTCTCACTCATCTTCCTGGAGCCGTTATCTTCCTGGAGATGTTAAGAGGCTTAGGGTACGAGGCCCTAGACAGGGTGCCAATCCATCGCAGGGCACACACACTTATTCACACACTATGGGCAATTTGGGAATGCCAATTAACCTCACCTACATGTCTTTGGACTGTGGGAGGAAACCCACGAAACATGGGGAGAACATGCAAACCCCATGCACACAAAGACAGGAATCGAACCCGGACCCTGGAGGTGCAACGCGACAGTGCCACCGTGCTGAGGATTCATTGGAGCTAATTTGCTCAATTTGTAGCAACTGAATTTGAGTGCTCAATTAATTGTGAATGTGTGCAGCTAATACAACTTCAAATAAATTAGCGTATTGTACCCAGCAAAATGGGTAAAATATTCAATCCAAATGCTAGGTCATATTTAACTATAATGCTGGGTTAATTCTACCTCACAAATAGGTTGTTATTATTTTTATGTTTTACATGTCTATGGGTAAAACAGTTTAAACAGTTAAATTACTTTGATAAACTGGTCTATTACAAAAAAAATAAAAAAAAACTTGAAGTTTTGCGAACCATACTGTCAGGGATTACCCCTAGAGGGCGACAAAGCGCCCAGAGAGTTCCTTGTGTTTTTCATGTTTTCTTTGTGTTCTTTGTGTGAAGGACTCTAATCCCCAGAATGCACCTCAGTCAGGTGATGTGGCGCTCACCTGAACTGAGTTTGCTAATTAGTGTGATTATAAATGTTCCTGAGTTCTGTGTTGTGCTTGTCTTGCATCTGTTCGTCTAGGGTTACTGTTTGTCTGGTATGTTCATTATAGCTCTGTGTTCTCCTTGGTTTTATGTTCCTGGCTCTGTGTTCCTAGCTCCGTGTTCTCCTAGGCTCTGTGTTCTCCTGGTTTGTCTGTCTCCTAGTCTGTCTGTCTCCTAGCCTGTCTGTCTTTCAGTCTGTTTGTAATGTCTAGTTCGGTGTAGCTCCATGTTTAGTTTATCCTGGTTTAAGTTCTGTACTGTTCCTTTGGTTCCCTGTTTTGTGTTTATTAAAGTCTTTTGATCACTTTCACCTCTGCTATCATGTCTCTCTTTCGTCCGGCAAGCAGTAACCGTGACAGAATGCAAGACCTAAAAAGTAATATAGCAGAGGAGCCTCCCTTGGGAAATTTTTGGGCGGGGGCTATGACAGTGACACCAGGGCAAGCGACATTCGAGGGGAGTCGGCTTGCCCTCCGGCGGAACAACTGGGGGCGCGCCAGAGCGACTGCCGGTGGAGCACCTCAGCAAGAAGCTGGAGAGGGCGAACATGTGTCTGCTGGTGTTCAAAGGGCAGATCACGTAGAGCTTCAACAGCGGAGGCTGGGGCTCCACCAACTAGCCGGGTTGCTCATCCAGCAGTTAAACATTTGTCGCTCGACGGGAGATCGGGGGCAAATGCAAACCCTGCTGGAGCTGGGGGCAGTGGTGCAGGAACAGCTGGCCGAGGCCAACCAAGAGGCAGCTGACGTCAAGGCCAGGACCCAGTCTCCAGCCAGCCTCAGTGGAGGCCCTGACCCTCCAGCCAGCCTCAGTGGAGGCCCTGACCCTCCAGCCAGCCTCAGTGGAGGCCCTGACCCTCCAGCCAGCCTCAGTGGAGGCCCTGACCCTCCAGCCAGCCTCAGTGGAGGCCCTGGCCGTCCTGTATCGAGGTGGATAGCGAGCTTCCTCCGCCGCCGCCGAGGACGACGAGCCGCCTCTTCCTCCGCCGCCGCCGTCATGCGCCGCCGAGGACGACGAGGCGCCTCTTCCTCCGCCGCCGCCGTCATGCGCCGCCGAGGACGCCGCCGTCATGCGCGGAGGCCCAGACCCTCCAGGGTTCCCCGAGATGGACAGCGAGCTGCCTCCACTGCTGCCGTCCTGTATCGAGGTGGATAGCGGCGGCGCATGACGGCGGCGGCGGAGGAAAGCGGAGGCAGCTCGCTGTCCATCTCGGGGAACCCTGGAGGGTCTGGGCCTCCACTGAGGCTGGCTGGAGGGTCAGGGCCTCCACTGAGGCTGGCTGGAGGGTCAGGGCCTCCACTGAGGCTGGCTGGAGGGTCAGGGCCTCCACTGAGGCTGGCTGGAGGGTCAGGGCCTCCACTGAGGCTGGCTGGAGGGTCAGGGCCTCCACTGAGGCTGGCTGGAGACTGGGTGCTGGCCTTGACGTCAGCTGCCTCTTGGTTGGCCTCGGCCAGCTGTTCCTGCACCACTGCCCCCAGCTCCAGCAGGGTTTGCATTTGCCCCCGATCTCCCGTCGAGCGACAAATGTTTAACTGCTGGATGAGCAACCCGGCTAGTTGGTGGAGCCCCAGCCTCCGCTGTTGAAGCTCTACGTGATCTGCCCTTTGAACGCCAGCAGACACATGTTCGCCCTCTCCAGGACGACGAGGCGCCTCTTCCTCCGCCGCCGCCGTCATGCGCCGCCGAGGACGACGAGCCCCGCCTCTTATCCCCGCGCGCTATGCGCCGCCGAGGACGACGAGCCGCCTCTTCCTCCGCCGCCGCCGTCATGCGCCGCCGAGGACGACGAGGCGCCTATTCCTCCTCCGCCGCCGTCATGCGCCGCCGAGGACGACGAGCCGCCTCTTCCTCCGCCGCCGCCGTCATGCGCCGCCGAGGACGACGAGCCGCCTCTTCCTCCGCCGCCGCCGTCATGCGCCGCCGAGGACGACGAGCCGCCTCTTCCTCCGCCGCCGCCGTCATGCGCCGACGAGGCGCCTCTTTCTCCGCCGCCGCCGTCATGCGCCGCCGAGGACGACGAGCCGCCTCTTCCTCCGCCGCCGTCATGCGCCGCAGAGGACGACGAGCCGCCTCTTCCTCCGCCGCCGCCGTCATG
The DNA here is from genome assembly GCA_013621035.1 of Clarias magur. NCBI lineage: Eukaryota > Metazoa > Chordata > Actinopteri > Siluriformes > Clariidae > Clarias > Clarias magur. Next base: position 127,612 of record QNUK01000893.1, on the reverse strand, counting down.
CGCCGCCGAGGACGACGAGCCGCCTCTTCCTCCGCCGCCGCCGTCATGCGCCGCCGAGGACGACGAGCCGCCTCTTCCTCCGCCGCCGCCGTCATGCGCCGCCGAGGACGACGAGCCGCCTCTTCCTCCGTCAGGACGCCGTGCTCCTGCCTCCGCACGGGTTCGGGACGCGTGCTCCTGCTCCGCACGGGTTCGTGGACGCCGTGCTCCTGCTCCGCACCCGTGGTTCGTTGGACGCCGTGCTTCCTGCCTCCGCACGGGTTCGTGGACGCCGTGCCTCCTGCCTCCGCACGGGTTCCAGACCGTGCTCCTGCCTCCGCACGGGTTCCAGGACGCACGTGCTCCTGCCTCCGCACGGGTTCAGGACGCCGTGCTCCTGCCTCCGCACCGGGTTCCAGACGCCGTGCTCTTTACTCCATCGCCCCTCTTCAAGGATTCCGTGACCGCTCTGCCGTCCGACCTCGGCACCAAACTTGGAATAAGCTCCTTTCCACTCCAAGGGGAGATCCCTTGCAGCCTCGCTGTAGGGAGGACGGTACTGGGACCTTGGGGAGGGTGTCCGGGTCCTCCTTTGGCGCCCCGGTGGTGCGCCTTTTGGGGGGGGGTAATGTCAGGGATTACCCCTAGAGGGCGACAAAGCGCCCAGAGAGTTCCTTGTGTTTTTCATGTTTTCTTTGTGTTCTTTGTGTGAAGGACTCTAATCCCCAGAATGCACCTCAGTCAGGTGATGTGGCGCTCACCTGAACTGAGTTTGCTAATTAGTGTGATTATAAATGTTCCTGAGTTCTGTGTTGTGCTTGTCTTGCATCTGTTCGTCTAGGGTTACTGTTTGTCTGGTATGTTCATTATAGCTCTGTGTTCTCCTTGGTTTTATGTTCCTGGCTCTGTGTTCCTAGCTCCGTGTTCTCCTAAGCTCTGTGTTCTCCTGGTTTGTCTGTCTCCTAGTCTGTCTGTCTCCTAGCCTGTCTGTCTTTCAGTCTGTTTGTAATGTCTAGTTCGGTGTAGCTCCATGTTTAGTTTATCCTGGTTTAAGTTCTGTACTGTTCCTTTGGTTCCCTGTTTTGTGTTTATTAAAGTCTTTTGATCACTTTCACCTCTGCTATCATGTCTCTCTTTCGTCCGGCAAGCAGTAACCGTGACACATACATATACACCCTAAAAAACACTGGGTTAAAAACAACCCAGTTTGGGTTGTTTTTAACCCAGCTGCTGGGTAAATATTGGACTACATGCTGGGTTAATTTAACCCAGCAATACGGGTTATTTGTTTAACCCAGCATGGGATGGGTAAAATATTCAATCCAAATGCTAGGTCATATTTAACTATAATTCTGGGTTAATTCTACCACATAACTTGGTCAAATGTTCTACCCAGAACTATTCTACTCTACCTATTCTATTAACTGGATTATACCTCACGAATAGGTTATTATTATTTTTATGTTTTACATGTCTATGGGTAAAATAGTTTAAACAGATAAATTACTTTGATATACTTGTCTATTACAAAACAAAAAAAAAAACTCCAACTTTTGCAACTATACATATATGCAATAAACACCGGATTACACCGAATCATAGGGAAAAAAATATTTTTCTAAAATACAAGATAAAATATTACAAAATAAGTTCAACAATGACATCATTACGATACTAGTACTGAGAAGCACTAATGCCTGAGAGCAGTGCTGGTCATTATGTCCCAACATGAAGATGTAGGTGTACGGCCTCGACACTTCAGCCCACTGGAGATATTCTACTGTGTTCGTTCCAACCTTAGAAAGAAAGAAATTAAAGAACGTTTATGAAAAAATCGAGAGGGTTGTCTAGTATGCATATTTGTAAGAAGATTAGTGTTTTAAACACCCCAGCTATTTATTGTCTCAAGCACTGAGATTAATAAAGTTCTAAGGTTAATATGCTTGCTAACGCTAGCAATGTAGCTAAATGCTAGCATCATGCTGGCATTACAGTTAACAGTTTAGCTTTCATTCATCACTTCACCATCTTCATACACCCTGCAATCATTCTACAAAGAAAGCTAAAAAGCTCAGACATTTTTGCAGTTTCTTTCATGCACAGGTGGGGTTCTTTTGTTTGGCTAGCTAATAGCCATAGCCGGTTAAACTAGCATGCTATAGCACAGACCAGGCTGAAAGTTTGTGAAGAGTGTAACACGGTAACAGTGAATTCGTTCACTGTATGTAACATTTATTACTGTTACCGTGTTACACTCAAACTTTCAGCCTGGTCTGGTTATGTTACATAAAGTGAACAAATTCAGTCATAGGTTAGTGAAAGTGTGTATACAGACCTGGTATTTAACGTTTACATTTTCTCTTAAATGCGTGAGGATGTAGACCAAAAAAATGACACGAAGCTGACACAGCCATTGAACATCTGTGATGTTAGCTGTCGCTAGCTAAACCAACTCCAACCCATCAAGCTAGGTTAAACAAAAAGTACCCAACTCCCTGTAAATAACCCAGAAATATTACCCAACAGAGGCAACCCAGCGTTTGGGTAGTAAAAACAACCCAGCATTTTTTAGTGTGTACTATTACTGAGAAGCACTAAGGCCTGAGTGCAGTGCTGGTCATTATCTCCCAACATCAGGATGTAGGGGTTCGGCCTCGAGACTTCAGCCTGCTGGAGATGTTCCATGGTGTCGGTTCCAACCTTAGAAAGAAAGAAATTAAAGAAATAAAAGTTTATGGAAAAATCGAAAGGGTTGGGTAGTATGCATATTTATAAGAAGATCGGCTTTTTATATGTGGTTGCTAACGATAACAACCTAGCTAAATGCTAGCGTCATGCTGGCACTACAGTTAACAGTTTAGCTTTCATTTATCACTTCACCATCTTCATGCACCCTGCAAGCATTCTACAAAGAAAGCTAAAAAGCTCAGACATTTTTGCAGTTTCTTTCATACACAGTTGGGGTTCTTTGGCTTGGCTAGCTAGCAGCAATTGTCAGATAAACTAGCATCCTATAGCACGGACCAGGCTGAAAGTTTGAATGTAAAGGTAACAGTAATAAATGTTACATACAGTGAACAAATTCAGTCATAGGTGAGTGAAAGTGTGTATACAGACGTTGTATTTAACGTTTACATTTTCTCTTAAATGCGTGAGGATGTAGACCAAAAAAAAGACACGAAGCTGACACAGCCATTGAATACACCGGTGAACTTTGGGGGAGGGGCGGTCTTGTCTGTGATGTTAGCTGTCACTAGCTAACCCAACTCCAACCCAGCAAGTTGGGTTAAACAAAAAGTACCCGATTCCCTGTAAATAACCCAGAAAAATTACCCAACAGAGGCAACCCAGAGTTTGGGTAGTAAAAACAACCCAGCATTTTTTAGAGTGTAAAAAATACTTTATACATATGTGTGTGTGTGTGTGTGTGTGTGTGTGTGTGTGTGTGTGTGTGTTAAACATAATTTAATAGAATTACATAGAATTATTGTTGTCTTTATATTAGTAACATATTTTACAATAAAATATTTAAAATAAAAATAAAATATATAATCTATGTTGAGTTCGATGTATTTTATAATTGAATTTCTTTTATTAGCTGAACCCCTGAGTTGTTACAGTTGTGAGTCCCTTTCCTGCGCCGCTCATGTAAAGAAGACCTGTCCTCCACATACTGATTCCTGCCTCACTGCATCAGGTGAATAATGCAAAAACAAATAATAAACTATAATAGAAACTATTGAAAACAAGGCAGTAAGCATTATGCTATGTAACTTAATACACACATGATTATTTTTATGTAATACGCAACTGTTTTAGTTTAATTATCTATTAGACTCTATAAAACACTATTGAGACATCAGTTTAAAAAATGACAAATTTGTTTTCTTCTGACTTTCTTTCATTCTCATAGCTTCTGTGTTTCTGTTCAACCAAAAGTTTATTCTGAAAGCCTGTTCATTAAAGGAGATCTGTGTTGCGGGTTCATCATCATTCCTGGGATTTACTATTGAAAACGTCAAGTGTTGTCAGGGGAGCCTGTGTAACGGTGCTGCGAGAGTCACACTGAGCCTCTTCCTCATGTTTGTCCCTCTGCTCTCCTCCTTCGTCTTCCACTGAAGAAATATTGTATCTTAATCTAGTACAGAACTGAGAATAATGAAAAAATAATCTTCCCTTTATCCTCTCATTTTTTATGCATTTTATTTTAGTGCCTTTTGTAAAATAAGTTTTTTTCAATAAATTCTATTGACTCATAACCGCTTTATTCCAATTATTAATGTGTTTGGAAAACCTCTCCTTAATATATACAATGTTCATCTTTAATACATTTCACACTAGCTTAGTAAATTATATAATTTAAAGCTCCTGACACCACATCTCCCATTATGCTGATGTTTAAAAAAAAAAAAAAAAAAAAAACAGATGACTATGACAGTAGCTGGTCAGTCACCCCTTTATAAAAGAATTGAACTGATAGAAAGGAGGGTGGCCATTACTTTATACAATTAAAAATATGTGTCCCAGTGAAAAGTGGGACTTTATCTGACCCGCTTACAGTTGACAAACCACTGGTAGACTGGTAGATCATCGTTGCTAGCTGATGTCTTGTTAGATGGAACCAGTTTCTGCATTTACACATATGTCATAAACAAGCTGTTAAGCAAATAAACACTGTAACAACATGGGCAGATCTGCAAGAAAATGCACTACGCTGCTCCGAACAGGCAGATCCGCGGATGGCTACACCATGGAGGTCTGAACAGGCAGATATTGGTCACCCTCATACGCGGTCACCCACAGTGACCCTCGCTAGGCAATGTCGGCGTGGGGGCAATTAGCAAAGATGCGCTACACCTAGTATATTTAAGCCCCCGGAAACTGCCCGCTCTGGTAATAGAGCCATAGATGAAGAACAAAGACCAAGACAAAGGTGGTATTAAACGTGAATAAGACATGCGTGAAAAGCATACAAGTGAAAATACACCAAATTGAAAGAGAACTGTTTGGTGGGCATACTAGCCGTTATCAAATATCAATCAAAAACTCTGACTTTCTGTCCTAATCTGGAAATACATCGGCATCAGCATCTGTATTAAATCAAACCACAGCTCTGAAGCTTAAAAAATAAAGAAATAAATACAGTGCTGTGAAAAAGTATTTGCCCCTTCCTGATTCTTACCTGATTCCCACTTCTTTTTTGCATATTTGTCAGACTTAAAGGGTCCATCTTTGTGCACTGATTCAACTCAACTGAGTAAATCAGAAAATTTATATATAATTTATATGAAATTTCTTTCAGTAAAGCATATTTATTTAAATTAAGTGGACACCAGGACATCACCTGCTCATGTTCTTGTTTAACAAACCCCATCGCCACCCACCCCACAAACCATGGGCATTAGTACAGACTTGGCCTATTTTTGTCTGTCATTACTGTCATAATGTTTAGAATTTCAAGGTGGATTGTGAAACAAATTCGAGTGTTTAAGGCACGCAGAGTAGTTTTAGATCAACATCAGTGCAAATAAATTAAAATAAAGAGCCAACATCAGTGCAGATGAAATAAAATGTTCATAAAATTCAATTGGTTTGTTACTGCAAAACAACTGCAACTAAACAACAAGTAAATAAAATAAATATAATCTGTATGAAATAGCTAAAGCAACAAAATTAAAAGAAGAAGAAGGTAATAACAATGTAAAATAAATAAAAAACTAACTATGCATATGTTACTAAATTAAACTTACAAGTGGAAATATTATTGTGGAGTATATACAGTACATATTTTTTTCCCCACGAATAACAAGGTATGGAATCTGTCATGCCTTCATGTCGATTTGTGATAACTATACAATTCTAAAATTCGATGCAAACAAAGTTGCAGGCACAGGTAGTGTGTTTATGTACAGGTGTTGGACAATGAAACTGAAATGCCTGGTTTTAGACCACAATAATTCATGAGTATGGTGTAGGACTTCCTCTTGCGGCCAATACAGCAATCAGTTCATCTTGGGAATGACAGATACAAGTCCTGCACGGTGGCCAGAGGGATTTTGAGCCATTCTTCTTACAGAACAGTTGTCAGGTCACTACTGTATGCGATGCTGGTGGAGGAAAACGGTTCCTGACTCGCTCCTCCAAAACACCCTAAAGTGGCTCAATAATATTTAGATCTGGTGAGTGTGCAGGCCATTGGAGATGTTCAACTTCACTTTCATGTTCATCAAACCACTCTGTCCCCAGTCTTGCTGTGTGTATTGGTGAATTATCATCCTGATACAAGGCGCTGGCCTTCAGGATACAATGTTTGAACCATTGGGTGCACACGGTCCTCCAGAATGGTTCGGTAGTCCTTGCCAGTGACGCGCCCATCTAGTATTGGGTCTAGGGAATGCCATGATATTGCAGCCCAAACCATCACTGATCGTTCTGGGCATGAACAGTCTGGTGGTACACTTCTTTGGGGCTTCTCCATACCGTAACTCTCCCAGATGTGGGAAAGGCAGTGAAGGTGGACTCATCAGAGAACCATACGTTTCACATTGTCCACAAAGATTTTCGCTGTCGGGACTATTGAAACTGACGTTTGGCATTGACACAAGTAGCCAAAGGTTTGGCTATAGCAGCCTGGCCGGGTACATTGACCCTGTGGAGCTCCCGATGAGCAGTTTGTGCATAAAGCAGTCTGTGCTTTATGGTGCTGCCTGTGCAACATTGGGTCAACCCGTTACAATATATATATATATATGTATATATATATATATTATAATATATATATATATATAATACACAGTACATGCTTAAGTGTTGGAGAAGTCAGTCTTCGATAAGAGACAAGTGTGCTGATGGGTCAGAAACGGGGGCATGGGAAAGGGCACATGACAGGCTTAGGAAGCAAAAAGCACATCTTGACAGCGTGGGACAAAATAGACAGACAGGTTGTGAATCATGACAGGGAAAGTCTTTAGCATAGAAGAGATTACAATTTGCATAATCACGAAAAACAACATTGTTTTCCAGATTGCTTGTTATTATTATTAGGGTCCAATAGAGTGCGCAGGACCCTCTTGGTTTCCTAAGGATAATTTTTTTCCCACCCTTTTGGGCTTTTTGAAGGTCTTAACATGCTCAAAAACTCAGGCAACCTAATGGCAGCAGATTCCAACGTGTCTGCCAATTTTCATGAGAGTCTGTGCTACGACGTGGCGTGGGAATAGGACATTCCCACTGCATGTCATGGGTCAGTTATTTTGGGTCGTTCATAAAACGCCTCCAGTGGATTTTGATATACTCCCTCTATTTTGGGGACATTAAACACATGGTTGGGTTGGGTAACGCTGGGTCAAATGAGATGTAGTGGGTCGTTTACAAATGAACACCTGGTTGGGTTATTTTGACCCAACAAATGGTTTATTCTTTATTTCTCCAAACGGCAGCCTGCAAAATATTATTGTACAGCTCAAAACATCAATCGGTTATTAAAGACAGCGTCTATTTAAAAAAGTGCTCCAATGATTTCGGAGATTTGAGCTCCAGGCAATCCTACGGTGCTCCGCGGTTATGTAGCCGCAAAACATTACCTAATCTTGGCAGAAACGTCTGAAAAACGACCGCTGGCTGTGACGTGTGAAGAAACACTTGATATGGGGGTGAGAGGGTGAGAGGAGGTCATGTTTTAATATTCTGTGCCAACAGTCGGCTATACTGTATTTTATGATAAAAGTGCATTTGTAGCACACACAAATAACCCTAACCCTAGGTAAATTACTAGTAATCTTCGCTAAAGCTGTGTGTGTGGAAAGTCTCTCGGCATATTTTATAATATTTAATAGGTGTCAGAAGTGTCATGTTTAGTCAAGGGTTCAGACGCAGATGCAGGGAAACACTCTTATTTTTTTTATTCGTCTCTCAAGGAAACAAAACTTGGCAAATCCAAACAGGAACTGAACACAAACTAAACGTAGAGCGGGCGCGTTTCCTTTTCCAGCCTAAGAACTAAACATGCGGCGATCCGCCGAAACACAGGAATCCTTCTCTGCTCAAGAGATAGAGCCAAAACTTGAACTTGACGTCAGTGAACCCGGAAGTCAGATTTGCTGGACGCGCTCCGCTCTCCAGCCGTGGCTCAGTCCTAAGAGGAGAGATGACAGAGGGAAGGTAGGGACATGCACGCTGACACACACACACATGCAGTTTAAACGGATGACAAACAGTGAAGAGACAACGTACTATGGGCACACAAGGTGGACACAGGTGAATTCCCTTCAGTGCTAATGGGGGAAGACATACACACTAGGGGGGGACAAGGAGGAGGCTCAGTAATCCGGTGAGCCAGATCTGAACCCCCGAGGCTGGGGCGGCACAGATCTGACAAGAAGAAGCTATTGGGATATGTTTAATGACAGTCTTAATATGTCTTCTGTTTCTGTCTGTTAAAAAAAAAAAAAAAAATATATATATATATATATATATATATTATATATATATATATATATATATATATATTTTTTTTTTTTTTTTTTTTTTTTTTTTTGACCCAGCAGTGGTTTATTCTTTGGAGAACTTTCTGGATTCTTCACTTCTAGTCTTTTACAAGTTTTTTTTTTTCTTTTACGAGCATTTTATAATTGTGTGCATGTGTGTAGAGTACATACAGTGAGTGTGTGCGTATGTGTGTGTGGTGTGTGTGTGTGTGTGTGTGTGTGTGTGTGTGTGTGTGTGTGTGTGTGTGTGTGTGTGCGTGTAAAGTGCACATTTTATATTTTTCTGTTTAACATTAAATTAATTAAAGACAATACATGGAAAATGTAGCTTTACAGTAAACCATTGACAAATTAATATTTTACTTTTCTCAGGCTTTATGATTGCCTGTTCACTTCAGTAGTGTTGCTCATGGATCAGAATCTAACTTGATGTTGTTTACCTTAATGGTGATTTTATCACTATTGTCTTCTGTTACTGTATGTTTATGCATAACATGCCGAGCGCGCACACACACACTGTGTATGGAGCCAAATAGCAAAACGATTGCAGTCTAGGATTTTGGGTCTTATCTTAACAGTGATTGCCACCTATTCCATTAATTGCAGCGTGATAAATGTATGATTTCTTTGAAAAATATCCTGTTGAATCTGGATTATAATTTCCACTGCAACTTCAATTATAGACTATTTTCATGGTCTATGGGGTGGTCTCTGTCTTTCAAAAGTAGCTAGGCTAATGTTTTAGTCTTCAAGCTACCCTAATGTGAAAGGTTTTGTCATTTTAGTCTTAGTCAAGTTATAGATATAATTTATTTATAAATTATTTATGTTTTATATGTCATATAATGGTTGATTATTGAACCTAATTACGGTTAGGATCAATATGATTAATTTTGTTTTTACATGATTATTATTATTGTATTATTATTATCATAAATTTTCCTGATTTAAAAGACAGATCATTAAAATTTTCATTTCTAAGATAATTCTGTTCTTAAATCATAATTTGAGCATTAACCTATATGATTTTAAAGACTGACTTTTGATCGTATATGTATCCACTATGAATTAGTAATTATAGTTATATGAATGAATATAATTAATTAATTAATATGCGGGGTAAAAATCATAAACCTTCATTGATGAACTTTGATTATGTAGTGTAATATAGAGTGACAGTGTTGGTTGTAGTAGTTTTATTGATTCTTAGCTTTAAAAAAAAAAAAAAGGTGAGTCTGGCCATCTGTGCTCTGTGTCCGGAAAAAAAAAAAAAAAAAAAACGGAACAAAAAGCTATTTCTAAGCGTTTCTCTTAATCTTATTTGGCCGAAGCACTTCCTGCACTTTTCCATTACAGTTTGCCTGCTTTAACGTTCTGTGTGTGTGTATGGGTCATCCTTTGGTTACCCTCTTGTAGAGTTTTCTACAGTGTTCTAATTGAGTAAGAGGGAAGAAAAAGGGTATAATAATTTTTTTAAAGTATTAGTATATTGTTAGTTTAGATATTATATCAAGTAATATATATTATTACTTTTAAAGTTGTTTGAAGAGTTTGCCTCTGCCTCTTGCCTATGTATCCCTTTACTTCCCTAAATTGAGTGTCTACACGGCCCGTGTTCTTCTCTGATGCAACAGAAGAACAGAGGGCCTGCTCTTTTTCTCCTGCAAACACACACACATACAATATGACTTTAGAAATTCTATACATTCACTTACACACTGAAAATATTGTATATAATTGTAAATATTGGTATCTGGCACACTGCAATATCTATTTTTGTACAATACGCGTGAGCTACTTCCCGATTTGTTTGCATCTACGAATGTTAGTTGCGAACCGCTGTCCATTCGTCTCTGAGTAAATTCGTAACTCGTAAGTAAGGGACCAAATATAATGTGTTTATAATATGTTATTGGTGGGTAAACGTTCCTGTTGGACAATACGTGGTGGTTGCTGCTTGTAAATATTTGTACTGCTTTCATGGCACATATTCTTCAGTACAATATCACCTACATATTCCAGGCATAACTTGTCATGACATCACATGCTTCCCATATCCTTATTGTCTATATTTGGCATGTACTTTTTTATGTACCCCCATGTCAGCGTCTCCTAGCGAGGGTCACTGTGGGTGACCGTGTGAGGGTGGCCGCAGATCTGCCTCTTCAGAACTCCATGGTGAAGACATCTGCGGATCTGACCATTCTGAGCAGCGCAGTGCATTTCCCCCCCTCACGATCCACGTTGTTAGTGTTAACAGCTTGTTTATGACACAGTCGTGATAGCAGTAATGCAGAAACGGGTTCCATCTAACAAGACATCAGGTAGCAACAATAATCTACCAGTGGTTTGTCAACTGGAAGCTGGTCAGATAAAGTTCCATTTTTCACTGAGACACATTGTCCACATACGTATGTTTAATTATATAAAATAATGGCCACCATTCTTTCTATCAGTTCCATTCTTTTTATAAAGGAGTGCCTGACTAGCTACTGTCATAGTCATCAATCAGCTTAGTAAATTATATAAATATGAACAGTGTATATATTAATGAGAGGTTTCAAACTGATTATATGTTTTTGAACACATTAATAATTAGAATAAAGCAGTTATGAGTCAATAAAATTTATTGACAAAACCCATTTTACAAAAGGCACTAAAGTAAAATGTATAACAACAGAAATCGTAAAGAGAACATTATTGTTTTTCATTGTTCTCAGTTCTGTACTAGATTAAGATGAAATATTTCTTCAGCGGAAGACGAAGGAGGAGAGCAGAGGGACAAACATGAGGAAGAGGCTCAGTGTGACTCTCGCAGCACCGTTACACAGGCTCCCCTGACAACACTTGACGTTTTCAATAGTAAATCCCAGGAGTGATGATGAACCCGCAACACAGATCTGCTTTGATGAACAGGCTTTAAAAATAAACTTTTGGTTGAACAGAAAGAAAGAAGCTATAAGAATAAAAGAAATATAGAAGAAACAAATTAGTCTCATTTTTTTTTAAACTGCTGTCTCAATAGTGTTTTATCGAGTCAAATAGATAATTATTTTTTTGTAATACAAAACTTTTTTTTTTATTATTTGATCATGTGTATTAAGTAACAGAGCATAATGCTTACTGGCTTGTTTTAAATAGTTTATCATAGTTTATTATTTGTTTTTGCACAGGTGGTAAATAATTAATAAACAAATATATATATATATATATATATATATATATATATATATATATATATATATATATAGTGTTGCTTGGAATATTTTTGAAACATATGGATTTGCATTATTCACCTGATGCAGTGAGGCAGGAATCAGTAGGTGGAGGACAGGTCTTCTTTACATGATTAGAGCAGGTATGGAACTCACAACTGTAACAGCTCAGGGGTTCAGCTAATAAAAGAATAATAAACTAATAAATTTCAACACAGATGATATATTTAATTTTATTGCATATTTTATTGTAAAAATGTGTTACTAATATAAAGACAACAATATTTCTATTTCTATGTAATTCTAATAAATTATATTATAGATACACACGCAGGCACACACACATATGTATAAAGTAACTTTTACAAATCTTGAAGCGATCATCTTTTCATTTAAAGCACGCTTCATAGCAGAATGTTCAAATAGAATTATTCATTAGAATATGCTATTTGAAGTTGTATTAGGTGCACACACTCACGAGTAATTGAGCATTCAAATTCAGTTGTTAAAAATTAAACAAATCAGCTCCAATGAGTCCTTTTAATGATATTAATATCATATTAATGTTTTCTACCTTTATTAATCTACCAATGCAGTTGGTACAAAACTTCTGATTAAAAATATTTAATTTTTTTTTTTTTTTTTTTTTTTTTTTTTTTTTATTTTTATTTTTTTTTTATTTGCTATTGTATTTGTTACATAGTGCCGGTTTGACCAACGTGTCATGTGATAATGAAATTATGAGCCCTGGTTTAGAGCTACAGAAGGGGCCAGTGAAATACGAGTGCACAAGAGGGATTGTGCACTGTTGGGATGACCTTCTCATCCGGTGATAGCGTGGGTTTATTAATTAGAACTTAAAAGGAACTGGAATAAAAACAGAAGAAAAAAAAAAAAACTAAAAGCTCCCTCAACAAGACAGGACAAAGCTTTATTAACTGAAAAAAAAAAAAAAACGCTCTCGTCTGCTCAGGATGAGTTATTCCATTAGTGGGCTTCTAACGGGACATCAGTTACAGTAGCTACAATGATCTACCAGTGGTTTTTCAGCTGGAATGGGGTCAAATGTTTAATTATATAATATAATGGCCACCATTCTTTCTATCATTTCGGTTTATAAAGGAGTGACTGATATAAACAGATGATTATGACAATACTTAGTCAAACATCAACATGATGGAAAATGTGGTGTCAGGAGCTGTATTGCTGATTTGGGAAAAATTAAGCCTAAATTATGTCTGAGGTGAAAGTGTTCCCTGAAAGTGAATTAAGAACAGACCAGATTATTTTAAGTCAAATCTTTACAAATTGTTTGTAATATTAGCATGTTTAGTTAATGTTTGTATAGTTTAGCATGTTATAGAATTTATAGATCTCCCCCAATGTTTTCCTTTCAATTATCACAGGTTCTTAAAAGATCTTTAACATAAAGATGGGTACAGGCTTTCATTCAAACCACGAAGAAGCTAGTCCATTGAGTGCCAAGAATGACTAATTAAACAGGTGTGGCTTCTGCTTGGTTGGAATTAAAGAAAGGATTATGAATAATAGATACAAAAAATAATAGATTTTGTTAATTAGCAAAAAAAATTGCATTCTGGCATTCTGGTTTTGCATTCAAATAATACAATGTCCTTTTTTTTTTTTTTTTTTTTTTCATTTCTGACCACTCCCTAAAAGACTATTGAGCTCTGTAAGCCAAACTGCTTGACATGGCAGTTGTTTTTAGGTTAGTGTCTATAAAAACCCAGCTTAAAAAATGTTGAATTAATTAATATTGTAATTTGACTTTGAAGGTGGAGGAAGGAACAAACTACCCCAAAGTGAGCTATCAATCTGTCACCTTTCAGTATGTCCTGAGAACCTTATCCCGTCCATGACACAAAGCAGTGAGAAGTTTAACCCAATCATGGAGCCTGGAGCCAACGCCAAATGGCTACCTTTAACCTCAACCGACAACAGTGTAAATCGTGCCAACAAAGTAATTTTACAGCTTTACTCCAAGTTGGGGGAACTGCCAACAAACCCCACTGAAATTGGATGTTTGCTATTGAATGAATGTTTGTTTTATTCGAGGAACATTAAAATTACTGGAAAGTTGGTAGCATGAACAGTGCGAATGCAAATATACTTCCCCATATACAGTATATCTCCACGTGACAGACCAAACATTAGGTGTGCATGAAAAAGGAGCCGTCTAATTGGGACAATGACCCGTGGGATGCACTGATTCCAAATTTGGTCCACCTGGTCTTATAATCTAACCTTTCTGCAATTCAGTATTACAGTACATTATTGTTCCTTCCACTAGATGGTATATGTACTTTCTATCACTTTTCTATTATAATCCTTTTTTACTTCCTTTCTAAAATGTCATTTCTTAAATCCTTTTTAAGTTCTAACCTGGGGCTGCAACTAGCGGTGCGTGATGACGCAGTCGGATTGGAACAATTCACCCGTACCTCCATCGGAGTTTCCAATCAACTTCAAGGATGCATCGCTGAAACACCTGCATCACAGAATTTTTCCACATTTACATTTAGGCATTTGGCAGACGCTCTTATCCAGAGCGACTTACAAAAAGTGCTTCAACATTTACATTACTGGATAGATATACTCTCCATCCACCAGAAAAAAGGTTTGCTCCAGAACCAGAGCAACTCGGTCACCACTCTATTTCTCATCTCACATCCTAAGAAAGACAACACCGGTTGACCCAGGGACCCCATCGACCTCCTTGACCTGTGAGGAATATCTCTTATGCACCATTAACCACACCTGTAATAGAGTGATGAGAAGTATCAATTGTTATCGTAAAGGCTCTCCTGGATTCGGCGTCAGCCGGCAATTTCATCTCCATGTCAAGGTATCAAGGTTAAGGAGAGGAAGGTGGAAGCCATCTGTACCTGGCCTATTTAGTCAAAAATCAAACAACTTTAACTTTTGATAAATCTTCTATAGAAGTTGGCAAACCCTAAGAAACTTTAAAGTTTGCTCGTATCCCCGCTCACCAATCTCTTAAAAGGCAAACCCAAAGCCCTATCCTGGACTCAGGGGCCACAAAAACCATGTCCACCCTCCACAGAGCATTCACGTCAGCACCAATCCTCATTCTTCCGGATCACAACAAGACATTGTGATGCATCACAATCAAGAGTTGGCAATGTACTTTCCCAGCAGCAGGGGAAACCCTCTCAGTTCCTTCCATGTGCCTTCTTTTCCCAAAATATATCTAAAATATTAGTATGACATTGGAAACTGAAAACTTCTCGCGATAAAATTGGCTCTGAAGGAATGGAGACACTGGTTGGAGGAGACGCTACTTCCTTTTAAAAGTTCTCACCGACCATCAAAACTTCCTTTGGCTACCTTCGTGAAGCCAAACGTCTAAATCCACAAGAAACTCGGTGGGCGTTATTTTTTTTTACTAGATTCCGATTCACCATCTCATATCGCCCAGAAACGGAAAACACCAAAGAAGATGCTCTCTCTCCTTCACGAGCTTGACTAGAATCTGAAACCCCCTGAAAACACTTTCTCTCTGATCTTATTTGTTTCTTCTATCCAGTGGAGGCTGGAGGATCCTCTCCACCTGAATGTCCACTGAACCGAACCAACATTCTCACAACTCTGCATGACCCACTTATTCACCAAACTCACACATCACTGGGCTCTGGTCACCCCGGGGCCAATCAAACCCTCTCACAGCTAGAACGACACTTCTGGTTGCCCAACATGTAAGAACGTAAGTGAGGGGATGCCGGGAGCGTGCTGTGACCAAAACTCCCTGGTCATACCGAGGGGTAGACTTTATCACGGATCTCCCCTCTTCCTGCATACTGGTTATCATGGATTGTTTTTCAAGTCCTGTTGTCTGGTTCCCTTAAAAGGTCTCCCCTCTGCTAAGGAAACAGCGGAGACACTCTTCAACCAAGTTTTCTGGATTTTCGGGGTCCGAGAGTATAATGTGTTTGACAGGGGCCACGAGTTCATGTAAAGGTTCTGGAAGGCCTTCTTGATTCTTGATTCGGAGCTTCAGCAATACAAGTGTATGCAGGAGCCGACATACGTTACACATAATATTGCGTGTATTTTGAAGGATTCTCTCTTAATCAAATGTGTTATCTCTTGAATGTTGCTGTGAATATAAATAGTGATGCACCGTTTTATGTTCGATTAAACTTAATGCAGATTTTGTCATTTTCTTTGTCCTAATGTACAGAAGGATGAAGTATAGAAAACCTGAGCCATGCAGTATAAGGTGTATGCGCATTAGGTGTGTGGTGTGTGCGGGTTGGGTGCATGCCCTTATTTTATTTTTATTTTTCTCTCTCCAAGGTTTTCTGAAAAGTTGACACTGCTATGCAGCTGCTATGCCACACATATTTTAGAAATAAAAATGATATGGTAAATTTGTCATCAGACTGTATTATAAAATTGACAGGAATTATCAAACTACAGATATTTTAGATAATTTTTTTTTTTTTTTTGTGCATCAGACTTTAACATGTAATATATATCTTTCAATCTGTGTTCATACTGTTTCCTTAAAATATCACTTTGTTAATTTTGTCATTACTTCCATCTACATATAATATAAGGATTTTTGGCTGTTGAATGCTGCTGAACAGGTAAATCGGCAAAAGGAAAAACTCGATAATGACTCGATAATGGCACTTATGAGTCCATACTAAGGCATTAACAAAGCCTTAATGTCGGGAGGGGCCAACTGGAATTTTTTAACATGCCCCAAATTTCTTCCCAACCATAGCGAGGCTGATGACCACATCAGAATTCATACACAGCCCAAAAGGCTGTAAGCAGACGTTACTGTCCGGGAACCGAGGTCTCCCGTGATCATAATGAATTTGCATCGGCCTAAATTCGGGAGCACATTTGGCTCAGTGGAATGGGGGCTTAAGATAAGGCAAGCTGTTTGGATTATCTAGTTTATTTATTTATTTATTTTATTCATTTTATGTATTTTATTTATTTATTTATTTATTTATTTATTTGCCATAAAGGTCTAAAGATTATAAGATTATTCGCCAAAAAACATCATGTCAATTAGGCAAACTATTTAGGAGGAATTGCAAAAATTGAAGGTTGAAGGGCTTAGATTGATTTATTTGTCTCAAGCCTATAAACATAATCTATAAAGATCGCTTACCTTTAGGTAAAAACATGCAGATGAACAGAAATGTCAATAGTGACCTCATTGCTGCTGGATGGAAGAAGTTTGACGCTGTGGTGTGCATATGAAACATATCAAAAAACACTTTTTTTAAAGTATATTATTATTATTATAGAACAAAGGAGAAGAAAAATTAATCAAACTCTCTACCCACCCCGAACATAACCAAAAATCTACACACACAAACGCACGCACACACGCACACCCTCTGGCTCAGATGAGTATGTGCGAATTAGATCACGTATTAGGTCACGTATACATGCCGATGCCATTTTGTCAAGTAAGCTATAAGCATTTCCCATTTGTAAAAAAAAAAAAAAAAAAAAAACAAACCATCAGTAGAACCTCTCAGCCTATATTTAATCTTCTCTAACTTAAGAAAAGATAATAAATCTTTAATCCACTGAGACATAGAGGGACATTTCCAGTGTAAGTGATAGCATCTTTATGTGCAGAACTCAATGGGACTGAAACACCTGCAATGCCAAATATAGCAGTTAATATACACGGCTTCAACCGAACCCAAATTGGTCCAGTTCGATTACAGGAAGCCAGGAGAGAGAGGTAAAAAATTGTTTTCTTCTCACATCGTATCAATTAAATGTCTTATCAGAACACCCCAGGAATATAGCATTATAGCACAAATGCCACTAAGAGCAAATAAATCAAAAATCTAATATACTGTAGCACTAGTCTCTATCATGTATCATATGGCTAAAATAAAAAAGTTGATCCATAAGGTGTTCTTGTAAACATCATTATTATTATGTCTCTTTTTGAATGGTTGCATTTCATTTTTTTTAAGCTTCTGGCTGAGATGCAAAGTCTAATAGTGGTGTTGCACTGAAAGATTTGACCATACAGTATATCCCAGCTTGTTATGAAACAGGGTACGGCATGATACGGCACTGCTAGAGAAGATAGGGTTAAGGGAATGAACGGCAGCTTCAGGAGCAGCTTGGCAGTATTGGGGCTCAAACTACTTATCGGTAAATTAGTCTTTAGCTCACTCTACCAAACGGCAGTTGTACTCACCATGTGTGGAAATGGTTTTTGCATCATCCGTCAAAAATTTCTAGATGCGTCTTAGCAAGGTGAAAGCCTGACCAGTCAATTAGCCTCAAGATCTCTGCAGTTATAGCTCTGCCCTAATACCATCAAAGTGACATGTAGACCTTAAAAGGAACACGAAGGAGATCAAATATAAAGATAAATAAATAAAACTAACCAGAAACATCTGTGAGTGCATGAAGTGCTCGCCCTATCATTCGGAGATCACTAGTTCAGTTCCTGGGTGATGCTGAGGCCTCCCGCAGCCGGGGGCCTACAGAGAGCTGATTGGCCGGCCTCTCTCAGCGGGATGGCACTTAATACTCTCACATTAATCGCAGCTCTACAGCCCTCATGGGCATGTGAGTGCTCACGAACAGTAAGTTAAAGGAGCAGATGGAGATGTCCTCAGAGTGTGTTATGCTACCCCCAATGCAGTTCGAAAAGATCTGGTTGGCTGGTGTCACGTGGCTCAAAGGAAACAGGTGATAGTCTTTGGGCCTCCCTGAGTGGTAGTGGTAGCCCTAATGTGGGAACCCCTTAGTGACATGGGAAAAAATCTGAGAAAAGTGCATCTTAATCATGTTCTGTTCCATTTATCCTATCTTTTGATAGGATCTACGGTCTAGAAGAAACAACCTAAAGATTGGAGACTCCTAAGCTAACAGAACGATCAGGAGTGGTTACTGTTTTAAAAAAAAAAAAGTATTTCCTTAGTTGCTTTTCCCTCCTTTAAATTCTAAACAAGTGAAGTATGTACTAATGATTGGTGGGGTTTGGGCTGTGTAACAAGAACATGAGAAGGTGATCACCTGGTGTCCACCTGGTGTGTCCACAATAAACGGTCAATACCAGGTGTGGAAACGCTTTGTTTGAAAACACCTGTGCCACCTCAGTCCCGGGGGATAAGATCTGTCTCACCGGATTACTGAGCCGCCACTTTGTCTTCCCCTACTGTGTCTACATTTGTATATGTTCACGTTAGCACGAAATCAAGTTCACCTGTGTCTTCCTCATGCATCTCCCTATTTTTACCCGCCCGTCCCGTAGCCCTTGTTCTGTTCACTGTTGTTCTCCACTATGTTGTGTGTGTGTGCGCTTGTGCCGTCAAGGGTTCGTGGTTTCTTCCCCCAGGACTGAGCAGTGGCTGTAGAGCGGGTTGAGCGTCCTTTTTTGTTGACGATTCCAAGCGAAGGTCAAGTTCAAGATTGAGACACTCTCACTCCTTTTGTGTTTCCTGTTCGATCCAGACAGGCTTTGTAATTCCAGGAGTTTTGGGTCAGCGTGCCGCCTGCAGGTCCAGCCAGGAGCTTCTTGTCCTTGTCCTTTTCTTTCTTTTTTTTTTTTTGACGCTTATGTGTGAGAGTAAAGAAAAGGAAAAAATAAACATTCTAAGTTGTGCACAGTGAATCTGCATCCGCCTCTTTGAGCAACATGACAAATCGGCGGTGTTCGATACAGATGTGTGCAGTATTCTAAATAAAACAGCTGTTAGGTTTTACTGAGCATGTTGGAGATCATGATAACTTCGTCACACTCGCTCCTTTCTACTTTCATGCAAAACCCAGGAGTCGACATTATTGATTTCAGACAAAAGACACGCCCCCTACCCTAACTAAATCTCTTCCTCAATACACACACTGCACATTACCATAAAAAGAGCTTCCCATGAGATTGTGCTTACATTTTAACTCCATCCTCCTCTCCTTCACCTTCACAGCGCAACTTCTACCAAAGCACCGACAATGAAGTCACAAGTAACACTGCTGCTCATCTGCATGCTTTTCTCCAAAGGTAATGAAGTTCACATGTATCTCATTTCAGTAAACCATAATTTGGATTATGGATAATCTGATCATAATCATAATTTGGATTATCTGATAAAGGGTTTAATAAAGGGTTTCTTTTTGTTTTTACTTATTTTTTTTAGCATTATCACTGACTTGTATGCAGCTCATTCCAAGAATTAACAGTCCTGAGGAAATAACCTGTGCAGATCAGTGTCTCACATCCACCATTTACACAAGTAAGTAAAAGAAATTAGTCCTTAAATCCTCATGAATAAAAATATATTCATATGTACTTAGTAACGAATAAACACGCAACAGTCTGGTTGATTATTTTTCTATATGTGCAGGTCCTGAAGTGTTTATTTCTTTCCTTACGTTCATCTTTATCTCTTTATTCCCCAGTGTTTTATAAATTTACAGCTGTTTCAGAAAAATGTACATACCTATGAACCATTAAAAGTATCAACCGTCAGTGAATTAAAACTTGTTTTTAGCTATAATAATGAAGGCTTTTTTTAGTAACAAGCTAATGTTGCTCTCATGGATGGATGTGCCATCATTATGGGTTAGCCCTTGTAGTCTGTATGCTAAATGTAGCCCTGAGAACAGCAAATTAACTGAAAAAAAAAAAAAAAACCTTAAACAAATACAAGTAATGAAGCATATTTTTATATTTCAAATATATTTACAAATAATTATAATAGTTATGTAAAACTGTTATGGATCAGACCAGTTGTAAGCGCTTTGTGACATTTCGGGCTGTTTATTGACATTTTGATGTTTGAGTTTTTAAATACATGTTTTCTTTTACCTGGAGTGATGAAAAAACACCTACGCATTTCTACCTTTCTATCACTGTTGCATTTTTTTTTTTTTCATCTCGTCTGAAATCATCCATGAAATCACCTGTGATTGAAATAGAGCTTTGTATGAAATGTACAGTACATCATGCATCCACGATGTGCGAACTATTTAAGTTCAGCATTACTGACATTAGCGCAGAACCCATGTTCAGGTCAATATGTTCTGTGTTAATGTGAATATGTTAATGTTCTGTAGGTGATGGATCTGTGCCGGCAGAACTTGTAAAGACTTGCGGAACGCCAGAGACATGTGTTAGAGGGATCATTAACCTGGGAGTGCATAAAATGTTCACCAATACCAAATGCTGCAAAACTGATAACTGCAACACTGAATCACTGCCAGGTAAAACAACACGTCCTTGAAAGTGGTTCAGTTCTGTTTTTTCCCCATGTCCATTTCATTGTAAATATATTTTGTATTACAGTAAAAACCTTTTAAAACACAATGTCTTCTATCGTATCGTATAACACGCATTAATATTTTTTTTTATTTCATTTAATTACAGTACATTGTAGTTTATGTTTCAAGAGATTAGTTGTGTTTGATTGCAGCAATTCTTGGTGATATACGAGACACAACGAGCTGCTTATTTAATTTAATTTCTCGGTTAAGCTTTATCCAGACAGGCTTCCAATAGGAAAATGTGTTACTTCTGTGAAGATGACAACTGCACAAGGACAATGGAGTGTGAAGGAAATGAAGATCGCTGCTTCACTGCATCAGGTGAATATCTTCATCTCAGTTATACTGTAACAATGCATTATTCAGAATAAACATTTGGCTCTTTATGACTTAATTCTTTTTCCTCTGTCAGTTCAACAAGGAAGCAACACTCGTTCTGTGAAAGGATGTGTAACCCAGAACTTCTGTGCTGCTTCTGGATCCGCATTCATGTCAGCACTCGATGTAAAACGTATGAAGTGTTGTGAGGGAAATTTGTGTAATGGTGTGGAGATGTTCACACTGAGTTTGCCTCTCATGATCGTCCCTCTGCTCTCCTTTTTCCTTTTATACTGAAATCTCCACTGATGGAGCAGCTCACTTGAAGAAAACCCCTATTTAGCTTTTCTGATTTCTGCTTAAAGTTAAAAGTTAAAACTGTGGGACAGACTGCGGTATGAAGCTTGTTATTAAACCGTATTATTGAAGCTCATTATTCCTGTGTCTCGTGTTCTATGGAAAGAATGTGATGATGATGATGATGATGATGATGATGATGATGATGATGATGATGAGAATTGATGTAAAAGTTTAAATATTGCAGTTTATTTGTATTCACTTGGGTCTTTTTTTTTTCCTTTTGTAGTGAAGGGAAGGCTGAAGTGGTGAACATGAGGGCTGGAGAAAGGGCGGTTACTTAATTATGAAAATATTTGATTTGTAGAAACAAAATCATTCACTCAGCAGTATACTTAAGAGATTGTAAAAAAAATAGCTGGGAAGAAATTAATCTCAATAGCCAGATATGATCATTTCTTCAAAGAAACCAAAGTGGAATTAATCTGATCTGGGGAAAACTGGTAGAGACTCTTCACTGTTAAAAAAGGAAGAGATTCTGATCAGATCTGATTCAGATGCTTAGCGTTCGCTTGAAGAAAGAAATTACAAAGTGCGACAAAATGTAAAATGACAGATTTATAAAGTACAAAAACAATTATTTTGAGATCATATTTATTTACAAACTACACAACTAATTACAGTATTTATATGGACTTAATGAAAGATACACACACAAAGAAGACGTTATGCATATACTGCATGACACGTCTTATGGTTTTCTTTGTTCCAAGGAAAGCATGCTCTCTGGGGTTCGAAGTAATTCAGTTTAGATGTGTGATGTATGGAAAAGTGCATGATAGCTCATCTTTCAGGTCATTCTTGAAAAGGCGAAGAGTTGATAATTAAACAAAAGGATTATTCAGGAGTGAAAGAAAAAGAAACGAGTTTCTGTCAGCATCTTGATGTCGGTTAAACTCAGTGCCGCGCCGTCCAACAGGCACTACAGTCGGCCTTACGACAAGGGCCCCGAGCACATAATTAAAAACGGCCCATGTCACCGTAGAACCTGAATACATAAACATATCATTGTACTCGCAACACATGGACCCATTAAATATGATACAATTCACAACAACGGTGAGATAAAAATATCCACCATATTAAATAAAAAGGATAGCTCTGTATAAATTGCTAAAAACAATAATAAATACCAGAGGTGGAAAGTAATGAATGACATTTACTCGCGTTACTGTAATTGAGTAGTTTTTTTGTACTTCTACTTTTACTTTTAAGTAGTTTTTAACATCTGTAATTTTACTTTTACTTCAGTATGTTTTGTTTGAAGTTTTGTAATTTGCTACATTTTAAATCATATGCGCTACTGAGTAAAACAAATGAATGAAAATGCAAAAAAGAATAAAAATATTCTGCTTTGTATAAATGCTTCGTTACGCTCGTGTGTGTGTCTCGTGTCCTGGTCGCGCGCCTGGTCGCGGCGCCACGCCGTTTCCCCACATCGGCATCTACCTGACCTTCCACACGGCCGCTTTCGCCCTGAGAGTGACGTCATCAGCCAGCGCCACCAGATATAAACCCGAGAGCGACGCGGGAAAGAGGAGAGAGATTGTGATTCTGGCGTTTCGATATTTGGTTGTGTTTTCTGGTTTTGACTTTTTGCCTCCCATTGATTTTGATTATTGCTTTGCCCCTTTGCTTTGGTTGCTCTTTGTATATATTTGTAGATAATTTCACTGTATGTTTGTGCACTCAGCAGTAGTGGGGGCGTGGCTGCCATTTATTTTGGGAAGAGGGAATTTATTCACTGTTTTTGGTTTAGGGAGTCAGGGAAGGGACCTGGAGTTTTGTTCGTGTTGGTTTTTTTTGTTGTTGTTGTTGTTGTTGCAGTAATCTAGCTATTAAATATAAATACCATTTAGTTTATTATTTTGGCCTGGGTCCACCCTGAATCTGATCCTCCTCTTGTTGTGTGTGTGTGTGTGTGTGTGTGTGTGTGTGTGTGTGTGTGTGTGTGTGTGTGTGTGTGTGTGTCTGTATTTTTTTCTAAAGCAATACAAACCTCATTATTTCATCAGTTAATGACTGGATCTAGTTCTTTCTGCCATATCCCACCATTTCCATACAGTTTATAACAGAACCCTGAACCATTCTCTTGCTGTTCGGCCGACACTAGACTGGGACGTGACGCCATATTTAAGTGACCACTTTGATTTTCAAACACAAGAAAGACAACAGCTTTATATATATAATTTAATATTAATTTACTATATGTTTGTTAATTTGTCCATTCATAATGACATTAACAAAATGTAATATTATATACAGTATATATATATACTGTAAGAACACTTGGTAAAACTAATATGATAATATTTAAAAGTGAATTATCATTAAATGGAAAATGGAAATTAAAAGGAAAGTTAGTACACTATAGTATGTGTGGTCTACAACACAAATCATTAAAACACTTCTGTTAATCTAACACCTACTTCATACAGAGTGTTTTTCACTTTTTCACACCACTGAGTTTTTAGACCACTCACACCACCCTGCCTGGCCCCAACAGCAATGTCATGGTCAAAGACACAGAGATCACTTCTTTCACTCTGATGTTTTATGTTTACAGAGCCCCTAAAAGAATGTGTTAAAATATGTTGCCCATATTTTTGTCAGCTTGCCCAAGGATTTGTGAAACTGAAAGTATGTGAAACTGAACACTTGTGTTCTATTTATCAGAATCTTTTATATTAGTTTATATTTTTGCCACAAATGATGACCTGAAAGAAAGAAAGAAAGAAAAAAAAAGATTATATTTAGCCTTAACTTTGCTCTAATTTGCCCATCATCGCAGCACTAACCAGCATAATTACTGTAGGAGTCAGGACTTGTAGGAAATTTGGAAATTTGTTTGTTTAGAAAAATAAATAATAATAATTATTATTATTATTATTATCTATCTATATATTATTATTATCTATCTATCTATCTATCTATTGTATCTATCTATCTATATATATATATATATATATATATATAGAGAGAGAGAGAGAGAGATAAGAGACCACTGCAGCTTTAGATTCTTTTTTTTTTTTTCTTACTGGTGCATGTATTAGTGAGTTGGAACAGTTTTCTTATTGCCTTTTGACACTTGACACTAGAGGAGCAATCTTTTTTCCAAGCTCTCGAATAATCATTGTAACAACACAGCCCCTCTGTCTGAAAATACTGTGAAAAGCCCTCTTTGGGGTTCTTTTTTTTTGGCAAATAATTTTTATTGAAAAATTGTCATATACAAACATATGAAACATATCCAAAAACATTCAAATAAGTATATTATTAATATTATTATAGAACAAAGGAGAAGAAAAATTAAACAAACTCTCTACCCACTTTCTACTAACCAAAAACTTACACACACACACCCTCTGGCTCAGACGAGTATGTGTGAATTAGATAGCTCACGTATACATGCATGATCTAGTTCAAATAATAATTCAGGCAATACCTGTAAATTTGTAAGCATTTCCCATTTGTAAAAAAAAAAAAAAAAAAAAAAAAACATCAGTAGAACCTCTCAGGCCGTATTGAATCTTCTCTAACTTAAGAAAAGATAATAAATCTTTAATCCACTGAGACATAGAGGGACATTTCCAGTGTAAGTGATAGCATCTTTATGCGCAGAACTCAATGGGACTGAAACACCTGCAATGCCAAATATAGCAGTTAATGGACACGGCTTCAACCGAACCCAAATTGGTCCAGTTCGATGGCTGTCAGTTTTTGTTGTCCGTTCTCTTTTCTATTTTTCAGTAGGTGCATAACCACAATCTATAATTGACTTTGCCCCATTAAGGTGCTACATGCTGTAAATGGAAAATAAAAAAAAATTAAAAAAATTGTCACGGTTACAGGATGCCAGGAGAGAGAGAGAAAAAAAATTGCTCTAATGTTTACTGTTGCCGTGGTTAACTGTGGTTTCTTCATCGTCTCACTTCTTATCTTATCACTTAAATCATACTTTCATGTGCTGTGTTCTGTCAGTAGTTGTTTATGTCCTTAAATATATGGCATTATAGCACAAATATGGCAATATAGCACAAATACCACTAAGAGGAACTAAACCAAAAATCGAATATACTGTAGCACTAGTCTCTTTTATGTATTATAAGGCTAAAAAAAAAATAATAATAAAAAACCTGTTCCATAAGATGTTCTTGTAAACAACATTATTATTATTAGTGGTGCTTGCGAAGCGAAGCACTACTATTATTATCCCACAGGCTTAGGCGCCCAATTATAGTGGGGAATTTGGTGCATGACTACTGCCGTTCCGTTTGTCGTAGACCCATGAAAGAGGTGTCATAATTCGGATTATTCAGGAATGGGGGGGCTTGACATGACTTTTCTAAGGGGCGAGTGGTAAACGGCCCCAGCAGCAGGCAATTAACATACAATGGTAAATTCCATAGTCAATCAGTCTTTCTCATTTATCATGATGCTCATAAGCCACACCCCCTAGCAACATCATTAGTATGCTGCTAGCATGGTTGCTAACATGATTAGCATGTTGCGTGCCTTATGCTAACAATATTAGCATGTTGCTATCATTATGCTAATTATATTAGCATTTTGCAAATAACAAAATTAACATGTTGCTAGAATAATGTTAGTGTGATTAGTATGTTGTTAGCATGACGTCTAGCTGATTAGCATGTTGCTATCATTATGTTAACTATATTTTCAAATCAAATTCAAATTTTATTTGTCACATACACAGTCATACACAGTACGATATGCAGTGAAATGCTTAGGCAACTGCCCTGACCTTAGAACAAGAAAGAAACAAAAAACAAAAAAGTTACTTATCTAATAAGGAATAAGAAAGAATATCTATATAGGAAATAAATATTATTATTATTAATATCTGTTTTTGAATGGTTGGTCTCATTTTTTAAGCGTCTTGCTGAGATGCAAAGTCTAATAGTGGCGTTGCAGAGAAATATTTTACCATACAGTATATCCCATCTTTGTCACACTCGCTCCTTTCAATTTACATGCAAAACCCAGGAGTCTACATTATTATTTTTTTCCCCCATCTGAAAACTGGTCTGTAATGTAATTATGTATGTCGCTTTCATTACAGACATGCAAATATTCTTCTGTAATGTTATTTATTCATTAATTGTAGTGTATCTTTGCATAATTATGTACAAAACCATTCCCTACATCTGACGCGTAACTTCTCCTTACTTCCCTTCTACTTACATTTTTATTCCATTTATGAGCTACATAACTTGTGTTTTAGTTAGATTGTTTTACCTTTTTTTTTTTTTTGGTTTTTGAATTTGTTTTTGAATTCATTATGTTTTGCACTTTTCTGCCACCGTACAACTTTTATATTGTTTTTATATATTTTTTGTCAGGGGTCAGCAGAGGGTGTGATGGATCCAAGCGCAGATTGGAAGTTGATCACGGACAGGATTTAGTGAGTGTTTGTGTATAACTGAGCCAGAAGAGTGGTGATAATAAAAGTGAGACTTGAGTTTAGCTTTGCGCTGCGGTTTGAGCAGGAGAAGTCTCGCTAGAATGCCGGCTCGGATGCGATGAGACGAGCGGCGGTCTGTATGATGCGCACCTTGCGAGAATGCGGAAGTGTGCAGAGCCGGCGCGAGAGAGGCGCAATCCGGTATGTATGCCGGCGTGTGAGCTTGATCCTTGCGGCGAGCAGGAGCGTGCAGAGCCGATGTGGGAAAAGAGAGAGCTGTGTGAGCCGGTTGGAGTAGGCAGCGTGAACTCGGCGTGGAGCGAGGATAAATCGTGGTCATAAACAGGCGAGGGTCGAAGTCGGGGAGTAGAGAGAAAGTCTGTGATCCAAGTTCATGGTCAATAACAGGTAAGCAGGCGATAACGGCAAAATCTAGGCAGACGCTGGTATATTGGGCTGGTAAGGCACACAATAAACTGCCGACCTGGTGGTGACAGAGTGTGGTTTATATAAGCATGAAAGGTGATCACTGATAGCGTACAGGTGTGTGGAGAGCGGAGAGTGAGACGGTAGGATGTAAGAAGTGGTTGAGAGTGTGGAATGGGAGTTCTCAGGTGATCATGACAAGGATGTGGCCTGACGTGTCGTGACAGTACCCTCCCCTCTATGGATGCCTCCAGGCATTCTCGCGGGTGCTTCGGGGTGAAGTCTGTGGAAGTCGGTGATTAGAGAACGATCTAGGATGAATTTGGCAGATACTCAGCTTCTCTCTTCTGGAACATAGCCCTCCCAGTCTACTAGGTACTGGAAGCCACGCCCGCAGCGGCGAGACTTGAGGAGCCTGCGAACAGTGAAGGCTTCGCCCCCATCTATGAGTCGAGGGGGTGGGGGAGGCTGGGGACCAGGCGGCGAATCTGAGAGACTTGGAAGGTGGGGTTAATCCGGCGCATGGGGAGGGGTAGAGAGAGTCATACAGAGCATGGCTTGATAATGTGAAGGGGCCGACGAACCTTGGAGAGAGCTTCTTTGAAGTGGTCCTGAGGGGAAGGTCATGTGTGGATAGCATAACCCTTTGGCTGATGCGATAATGGGGGGCTGACGACCGCTGACCATTAGCCTGGCGCTGGAAGGTGCTTTCTGTGCACAAAAGCTGATTGCGGGCCCGTTGCCATGTCCTTTTGCAGAGGCGGATGAAAGTTAGGGCTGGGAGGACAGCTACCTCCTCTTTTTGTCCCGAAAAAAAGGGGTGGTTGATAACCCAGACAGCAGTGGAAGGGAGACATGCCTGTGGAGGAAGTAGGGAGCAAGTTGTGGGCATACTCAACCCAGGGGATGAAGCGGCTCCAGGAGGATGGGTCCCGAGAGGCCATGCACCATAGGAATTTCTCAAGTTCCTGGTTCATCCGTTCCGTTTGGCCATTAGTCTGAGGATAAAAACCAGATGAGAGACTGGGGCTGGCACCAATGAGAGTGCAAAAAGCTTTCCAGAACTGGGCAGAAAACTGGGTGCCTCTGTCCGAAACAATGTCGTTGGGGAGTCCATGAATTTGGAAGACATGGTTGACCAGGAGTTCAGCCGTTTCTTTAGCAGACGGAAGCTTGGGTAGTGGAATGAAATGAGCAGCTTTAGAAAAGCGATCCACAATGGTTAAGATACAGGTGTGATTGTGTGATGGTGGTAGTCCAGTGACAAAGTCGATGGAAATGTGGGACCAGAGGCGGTGAGGGATGGGGAGAGGTCTCAGTAGACCGTCAGGAGGACGATTTGAGTTCTTATTCCTGGAACAGACATATCAGGAAGCTACAAAATCCTTGATGTCCTCCTTGATGGTGGGCCACCAGAAGTGTTGGTTTAGGAGAAAGAGAGTGCGTGACACCCCAGGGTGGCAGGCCAATCTGGAACTGTGGGCCCAGTCCAAGACCTGAATGCAAACAGAGGCGGGAACAAAGAGCTTGTTGGGGGGAACGACACTTGGGCCTGGTTCTTGTTCGAGAGTCTGTTGGACGAGGTGCTCCACATCGAGACGGGTCATTGCCACAAGGCAATGAGGGGGGAGAATCATCTCAGGCGTGGACATGTCCTGGGGCGTGGAGAAATGTCGGGAGAGGGCATCAGGCTTGACATTTTTAGACCCAGGGCAGTATGATAATGTAAACTGGAAGCGAGAGAAGAACAGTGACCATCGTGCCTGACGTGAATTTAGCCTCTTCGCTGTCTTCAGGTACTCCAAATTCCGGTGGTCAGTCCAAACAAGTAAGGGGTCTTTTGCCCCCTCTAACCAATGTCTCCACTCCTCGAGTCCCAGCTTGACGGCCAAGAGTTCAAGATCCCCAATGCCATAGTTTCGTTCTGGGGTAGTGAGACGGCTGGAGAAAAAGGAGCAAGGGTGAAGTTTGTTATCCTCAGGAGAGCTCTGTGACAAGACAGCCCCTACTCCTGTCTCAGATGCATCCACTTCCACGACAAACTGGAGGAGATGGTCGGGAAAAATGAGGAAAGGTGCCGTGGTGAAGAAGCGCTTAGGTTCCTTGAAGGCCTTATCGGCCAGTGAGTTCCATTGGAACACGGTTTTGGATGAGGTGAGTGTCGTGAGTGGGGCCGCCTCAATGCTATAGCTTCGAATGAAGCGGCGATAAAAGTTAGCGAACCTCATTAACCGGTGGAGTTCACGACTTGAAGACGGTGTCGGCCAGTCGGTGACTGCCTTGACCTTGGTGGGGTCCATCTGGATGCCTGCAGGGGAAATGGAGTAGCCCATAAAAGAGGTGGAGGTGCAATGGAACTCGCACTTTTCTGCTTTGACGTAAAGTTTATTTTCTAATAGCCGTTGCAAGACCTGGCGTACATGACGTGTGTGTTCCTTTGCAGAGCGTGAGAATATTAGGCTGTCATCCAGATAACGAAAACAAAGACATTGAGGAAATCCTTGAGGACGTCATTAATGAGGGCCTGAAACACGGCCGGCGCATTGGTCAAGCCAAACGGAACTATGAGATATTCGTAATAGCCGGTGGGGGTGTTAAAGGCAGTCTTCCACTCATCACCTTCCCGTATCCTGACCAGGTGGTAGGCGTTCCTTAAATCTAGCTTGGTGAAGACACGGGCATCCGGGAGGAGTTCGAGGGCAGATGACATTAGCGGAAGAGGGTAGCGGTTCTTTATCGTGATCTCGTTTAACGCTCTATAATCAATGCAAGGTCTGAGGGACTTAAACGAAAAAGAATCCTGCTCCTGCCGGTGATGACGATGTGCGGATAATCCCTGCTGCGAGTGACTCATTAATGTACTGTTCCATGGCCTCTCTCTCAGGTTCAGAGAGGGAGTAGAGTCGCCCCTTAGGTGGAGAGGTGCCGGGAAGGAGGTCAATCGCGCAGTCATAGGGGCGGTGAGGAGGTAGGGAGATAGCCCGTGACTTACTGAACACCTGTCGTAGGTCATGATATTCATGATATATTTGTATTATTGACCTGATGCAGTGTGGCAGAAACCAGCATCTACAGGACAGGTCTGAGTTACATAATCCTATATAATTCTATTGATTTGTATGTCACACACCCAATCACCCAGTACACACACACACACACACACACACACACACACACATGGACATCACCTAATTCTCACATTCTCTATTTAGGTTTCATTAAATAAAATAATGACTTAGTCGTCAATGTTGGGAACAAACAATTACTTATAAATTCTGTATGAGTAATAAGAAGTTTGTCGAAACAGAGAGAGTGCTCGTGATACCCACGGGAAGACCTTTCTGTTTGGAGATAGCGTGGGATTATTAATTAGGAACTTAAAAGGAAACAAAAGAAAATGGAAAACACAAAATAAACCAGAGTTGTCTGGCTCTGATTTTTCAAATATTAACAAAAAATAATAATAATACTCATTAGAAATAAAAAAGAAATATCTAAAAATAAATGTGATAAGGTACATGAGTATCAATGTTAATCCTCATATTCTACACCTAAATGTGAATATATAAGTGAATGTAATATTATATGAACACACTAGACTGTGTCTATATTTATAGGTTTTTGTGCACTGTGTGCTTGAATGAAAGTACGGATAGCCTGAGTCACAAATAGCATCAGTAAACGTCCACTATTTAATTTTCATCTTGAGTAAAAGCAATTACCTTTAAATGAGCTTAAGTATCAAAATCAGTGAGCTTATATTAAATGAAGTCCTGTATTATATGAACCTTGAAGTCAGGGTAAAAGTGTGTAACTGATCTTTACTCTTTTGCCATGAAAAAATGCTTTGCTAAACTCAAGGATAGCCATTTTGTTTTGTGAGAATCATTATGTACAATATCAACATGAAGATGAGCTGCAATGTTACTTTCCACATCATTGCTGTGAATGGGGCATGACAGAAATCAATGTGACATAATGTTTTATGGGAAATGAGAACGTGCTGAGTATGTGAGACAAAGGATTCCTCATATCAGCCTGCCCCATTCCTGTCTGAAATGACTCCACCTTTCCCTCCACCAATAAGGAATAAACACAGAGCAGCTGGTCATGTTTGGTCTTTTGCAATGTTTAAACTTTACCAAATATTTTTTCGAATTGAGTTAAAGCTGTACATTACATAAGACAGGCACTACATGGCATCAAGTGTACGCCATGTCAAGTGTAGCTTTGTCTGCTGCATATACGTTCCTCAGTTATACGATGGTGAAGGTTTTATTGCAGATCAGAGTGTATGTACATGAGGACAAGAATTTATTATGCAATTTTGTGTTTATTACAGATTGTGTGTTTATCAGTTTCTTCTACTGTAAAAACCTGCCCATTCCCGCTCGGGGAAAAAAAAACTTACCAGGTATAAATACCGGTGATTTTGATCTTATCCTCCACAGCTTGAGTGCTACAGTATGTTGGACCAACTGAAGTTTATGTACTGTGCGTGTGCGCTGCAGTTCATGCACAGCCTTCTCTTATATTCATTTCGTGGGCTAAAAGATGCCTAGAAGCGCTACCAACTTGTCCCAGATCTCTGCCACCTGGTCGCGTCAATGGCAGCCTGGTGTGGAATGACGACATGTGAACTGTCTGCAGTAGCAGTGGCATGAACCCCCATAAACTGGTGGATCCTATGAACTGCTGGTAGAATTCCTTCCGGATCAAGAGACGCGCGGACGCTTGGACGTCTGTCTAAGTCAAGTCGTCTTTGTAAACGTGTCTCAGAATATTTCATGCCAAGTGTTGAATTGAATTTCATGGACCTGACTTGTCGCAGATGTTACATAGCATGACGGTTTTATGGTAACCATGGGTATAATGAAAAGGAAAAGGAATGAAAAAAAAATGTAAATAAACCAAGGTGCATTGTAACGCATACACGCGCTAGGCGGCGAGAACTCACAGAACGCACAATGGGACCAAACAGCGATGCTCTCTCATCGGACTCATCAGAAAAAATGGCTCCAATTTTCTAGCGAGCATAAACTAAAGTATTAATATGTCTAATATGTAATGCACTGATATTTTCTTCAGAGTCTACTCTAAAGGACGACTAAAGGAAGCACCTCCACTCTTAACATTTATGACCGAGAGTAAATCATATAAATAATATAGCAGGAAATGAGACAAGGAGGTACAGAGTGACGGAATTCTGTTGTCTTATCGCCATTCTCTGGTTAATGTTTGACACTAATATAAGCTGCTCACGTATAAGCTTCCTAAACACTGTGAATCTCTACAGCTTTCAGCACAGCGACAGCGTCTCAAATCCACTGACCATGAAGCGGCAGGTCGTTTCCATACTCGTCTGTCTGTCTTTGTCCAAAGGTATGGAATTTTGTTTTTGTAATTGTTGTGGCGTGTTATATTTTTTATTAATCAGCCATAACGTTACACCCACCTGTGTAGCCAATAAAGTTACAGCAAATAAAAATATGTATTAGAAAGCCCTATCTTATAATAATGAATCCAATCAGCAAAATAACACTTGCCGTTACTGTAGATCCATTCAAGTTTTGATGCTGGTTTGTCTTGATATGAAATGATAACTGCATTGTGCGTGTTAATGTTACGTCAGATTGGTGTATGTTACCGAAGTATCACAGTGTTGTTCTGATCCAGGACTATGACTGTCGTATGACATTTCTTATTCTTAGACTAATTCATGTTACACCACTGTTTCATTTTGGGTTTTCTTTCATTCTAAGTCTTCTTTTTTATCATTATTATTTGAATTGTCAGTGTATATGGATTTAAAAAAATTTATTGATGCAAGGTTTGTTGGTAGATATACATCTTTTTTTTTTTTTTTAACCTTCATTGTCTTCCAGCTCTGGCACTGACGTGTTACGATTGTTACAGTGATTGCCAAAACCCAAACCAAACCAGTACCTGTTCAGATCAATGTGCTACCTACAGTGACGCGATATATGAGAGTAAGAAGGTTTTCCTTGTACCAAATAATGTCTGCCAGACTCACCATGATGATTCATAACCCAATCATTTCCTCTGCTCTCTAGATGGTGTTATGTTGAGGAACAGCGCTAGGACGTGCACCAAGGATTGTTACGACATCAGTTTTAATGCAGGAGTCGTCAAAATCGCCTCCAACAGAAAATGTTGTGATTCTGATCTCTGCAACAACGGACCGATCTCAGGTAGAGCCGGACAACGGTCACGCTCACATTCCTTTATCTTCTTTTAACAGAAACGATAAAAAAAAAAAACAAGACACAAGCATTAGAAATTTCAATCAGGACCCTGATGCAGTTCATTACAGGTCCGTTTCATGTTTTTATTCTCTTTTTCAGATGTTGACGTGCGACCCAACGGCAAACAGTGTCACTTCTGTGTTGGAGAAAACTGCCTGGGAATCGTGCAGTGTGAGGGAATTGAAGATCGCTGCTTCTCTCACATAGGTACCAGATAGATGGATGGATGGATGGATGGATGGATGGATGGATGGATAAGGGTGTACCAAACATACCAGATTTGAAACAGCTGAGAATAACCAACTGTAAAAAATATTTAAAAGAAGTTTTATTAGCTTGGGCATTTGTTCTGATGAATCATTTGTGTCTCTTTCAGATGCTACAGATGGCAAAGAGCTCAACATAAAAGGATGTGTAAGTGAAATCGCATGCACGTTTTATACAAAAGGCCTGCATTTCCCCGGCATGAAGTCCGGCACCAACGTAACTATGAAATGCTGCGAGGGGAACCTGTGTAACAGTGCTGTGAGCGAGACACTGAGCTTCATCCTCATGGTGCCCTTCCTGCTTTTCACTTTCATTGAGCCTGTGTCATTTGTTTGATTCAATTTTATTTATATAGTGCTCTTCACAATGGTCATTGCCTCACCTATTCTGTGCTTATTATTCAAGCTAATAAATACAATCATATATATCGATAAAGAATTTTTATTGTCTTGTATAAATTGCGCACAGAGCTCCAGACTGTAGCTATATACTATACACTCTAGCACAGCCTGCTAGTTATTGAGTGTCAGGTGGGTTTAGGATAAGCAGGACTCCCCATCAGAGAGGACATCCATTTGTAGCACAATAAAACAAGCGTCAGTTAACAGAATGATTCGTCTAATTCATACAATACTCATTAATTACATGTGAATTTTCTTGACATTTTAGCAAAAATTGGCTCTTAGCAAAAGCGAAGCAAACATCAACCTCACATCTGATGCTCTGATGCTCTGATGCTCGTCCACAAACTGTAAAGATGCTAGCGTTGTTTGTTAGCAATTGCATTAGCATTGAAATATTGTTTTTTTAAGTACTTGGACTAATCCACAATACAAAAAGAAGAAGAAGAAGAAAAAGAAGAAGAAGAAGAAATTTCAAAGCACTTTTTCTGGGTAAGAGCATTTGCCAAATGCCTAAACTGTTCAGTATTAATATGCAACGTAAAGACATTTTTAAAGCTGTTTCTGACTGCATCGAGACAGAGGACGACAGGTCACTATACACTCATTAACATAAACCTAAACTTACAGACTTAAGAATCACAGAAGCTTGATTTGCAATATCATGCAATTTAGAAAACTTTAACTCACAATCAAGTTGATTAGTATTATATATACTATATATAATATATACTATACTAATTAATACTATCCATTCTCCCTCACTACCCCTGGTGAGGGCTCCATGAAAAAAATAAATAATAATAATCCTCTTTTGGGTTAAGATAAGCAGAGTACCATGTGCACAAGAAACCAGACATAAAGACATGACAAATAAATGCAACATATGATGATTTAGTAACTGTTTTCTGCAACATCAAAAAATAATGTGCTGTGCTGGATAAAGTGCTATTTTTACAAGCTGCTTACAGTGGAAGTCGTATTTTTACATAAGAAATGTACAATACAATGAAAGATGTGCTAGTTACAACTAATGATGTTTGGCGGCATACTGACAATTGACCGGATGCATACACCCTTAGTACATGACTCTAAATACAAGCGTATTCTCTAATCACATATAGCAATGTTATGACTGTATATGACTATGACAGCTGGAAATGCAGCTCTTGTAATCTATTGTAAATGTAAAAAATAAATAAATAAAAAAAACTCTCCGATTTGGGTTATGTAAGGATATGAATAAAGGTGCATATTATTTTTTAGATGTAAACGGCACGTGACAAAGTGCCAGGAAGTTCAGTGTGTGTGGTATGAGCCCCTGTGAAGGCGCATAGAGGGATGTGATGTGGCACCAGACTGGGGGGAGTGATTGTGCACACTCTAGGAAGACTCTTCCCATTCAAGAACTAAAGCTGACTCACCAGAAAGATCTCATCTAACAAGAAGAATATATATATATATTTTCTTTTTACAATAAAAAAATATCTTTTTTTCTTAGCTTACTACTTCATCTATACAGTAGTGTGCGAAGCTCCACTCCTTTCTTCAAATTCTGCTTACAAAGAGACAGATTTACGTCTTGAGAGGGAGTACTTCAGCCTTTCCAAAGGACTTTTTATGCGTCTGATTTTTTTCAAGTTATTGAAAAACATCTCAAGAAATGGATGTCATATTGAGCGGTCTTTCTTACAGTCAAAGCCCACACTGTAGGAGCTAACACATCCCTCTGAACAGAATTCGGTTCGGTTGGAATTTGTCTCACAGACACCTGAACACGTATAACATCTCACTGTCAGAGCTGGAATACAGTAAGAATCTTTTCAGTCTTTAAGTCAATAATATACAGTACATCGAACATGGCGTGACATTATAAGATTATACACCCAGTCTAGTTTTATGGAGTATATCGTTACATTTATCCACATCTACTAGCATTGAAATTACTCATAAATAAATATTGTTGCCATTCCACTAGTTAATTTGTAAATATTGTATTATTTATTTAGTTAGTTATTTATAAATAAATGGTTCATTTTATAAGCCTTCTGTGCATGTAAACTTTATTTCTGGCTGGTATAAAGTATTGAAACTGGAGACTCCTTCCACAACCAATAACAATTAACCAAACTTTTACAATCTGTTTATTTTTAGTCTTATGCAGCTTCTGCCAAGTCCCAGTGAAGGAGTTTGTTACTTCTTCCCGTTATGAATCAGCGCTTTTTCAACAATAATAATCCATGCTTATGTAGCACTGTGATAATATACAAATTACTATGCATTACTAAAAATAGTGGTAACAAAATCAGTTCATATCAAGGGTACAGTGGGAAACCTATTGAAAACCTGCAAAACAGAACATGCAGTATATAGAGAAATATCCCGTACCTTCGGCAAAAGACAGACAGATGATCACGGAGGTGAGCTGCCACTTCATTATCACTTTGGTATTTGAGAAACTGTTGTGGTTATTAAAGCTGTCATTGGGCTTATAAACGGTCAGATTCAGTGAGATGAGCGAGCAGCATTGCCTGTAGGCGTGGTTCTGGAATGAAAAGCTTGGTCGCATAACGTATCGAATTGTGCTGACTTCAGTCTGTAATTACTGAGCATTTGAGATGTGTGGATTAAAGATCAAACCAGACGAGATGAAGTAAGTGGGCCGCTTTTAAATTAATTTACTGCCTTACTGCCTTGTAAATCTTATCATGGACTTTTAGAAAGATAATTTTTATCGTTGTTTCCAGGAAACAGTGCTTAAATTTCAAGGTCAGGAAAATTCATATTTACTGCACAATTTGACTAATGAGCAATATACTGTAATTATACACTATTTATACGGCTAAACGTTTGTGGATATACTTCACATTCCGTATTTATTCCCTCCTTACCCTAATTACCTCTGGTTTTAAACAACAGCAATAATGAGCTCATGTGGGCACAGAGGTCATTCCTGGGGTGTAGTTGGTGTACCACTTCATCGCAAAGGTGTTCAATGGGGATGAAGTCAACATTCTGTGCAGGACATTCGAGTTTTTTACTCCAACCTTGGCTTAACTTGGTGCCATAAACATTTATTTGGTGCTTCCAATTTAACCATACAAAATGACTGCAAAATATGTTTTAAAAATTAATTAATTAATTAAAATTTAAGAACAGTTTTATTAACAAAATATAAGCTTAATCAAGTGTAGTCACCAAAACAAAACATGCATTTAAACATGCAATAGGTCAAAAAGTCAATACCATTAGTATGTGCAAACTACAGTATAAACTTTACTGACACTGTCTCATGTTGAAGACAAACTGTTTCCTTCTCGTCAGCCTGGGTTACTGATTGACCAAAGATGATCAAGGGAAATTGATTTACAGGTTTTTGTTTGTTTTCCTGCACGTGTGCAATTTTCATCCTTTACAGTTAATACAGTGAGATCAGGGTGCGTATTCCCAAAGCTTTTTAAGCCTAAAAGTTGCTCCTAGTGATGAAATTCTAAGAAAAATCTTAGAATTATTACATTTTCTTAGAATTTCCCCTTAAATTTAGGACTAAATCTTAGGAAAGATAAAAATGATTCGCAAAACATCTTAGACCTAAAAACTGGTCCTACGGTAAAAATTGTTAATAGTGGAGAGGAGGACTTTTAAAAGGCTTAAGAGTTTAAGAGGACAAAATGGCAGAAAGAAGAAATATTCTCCAAACACTGAACGTAAAGCTAAAAGTAAACACTACTCTTCTGTCCAATTTGGTTTTCCTGTTGTTTTACTTTCTTACATCTCTCTTGGATTGTTGGCGACATACCATCCAAAAGTGCAACTTAAATAAACTGCCTTGTAATCATTTAAATTGGTAAAAGCTGAGCCATTTTGCTCCAATCAATCTAAAATGGATGATAAGTAATACATTTATTTACCATATGGATTTTAAGAACTTAGGCAAACAGTAACTACTGTGTGGGAATTGGTGGCTCCAAAATTGGACACACTTACAACATTTGGCTAAGTTCTGTAAGTGTGGCCAATTTTGGAGCCACCAATTCCCACACAGTAGTTACTGTTTGCCTATGACCACACCCCCTCACTAAGATTAAGGTTTTTGTACTTTCCTTCCTCGGAGTTGCTCTGAGAAGTTTCCCAAATCACTTTTAGTCTAAGTTATTTAGAACAGTATGGATACACGTTTCCTCGTGGTTGGAAGCGGATGTTAATGCACCTGTCAACACAGTACTACTACATACATTAAAACATTTAGAAGTTTACATGAACATTTATAAATCTAAACAGGTGTTTATAAATAGCTATAAATTTACATTTCTATGGTAGAAGGAAGATTAGATGTTTCTTCAGGCAAATAAGATTATGTACAGTAAATGTAATGAAATGCAGAAAGAAGTTTGGTTAGGTTACAATAAACCACTTGGCAATAAAGTAACAATAAAGAATTTTGGTGGTCAGGCCGAAATCTTGAACAAAACAAATGCATTGACCTGAGATAAAAAGGTTACATTTCATACTGTTTTATCAGGTCCAAGGTCAGCGCAGCCATCTGCCAGAAGGTTTTAAAGGACTCCATGCTTCCCTCTGCTCACCAGCTATATGGAGATGCTGATTTCATTTTCCAGCAGGACTTGACACCTGCCCAAGAAATAGGCATAAAAGAGATTACATCAGATTCTAACAAAATTAAATGACATTAAAAATTTTGCATTAAAAACAGATACTAAGGAACTTTTAATTGCTTTTTTTTTTTTATCTGGGAAGATTTCGATGTTACAGAGGTCAGAGCTGCAGCATTTGGTATTGACGGTCATTGTCAAAGCTCCCACATTTATAATCCCATTTGTACAACTGTTTGGCAGAGCGCAAGACATGAAAGTGAATCGTTTTCCGCTATCTGAAGAACATTCCACACATCAGTGAGATTAGAAAATCCGACACTGGCTCATCATTATCAGCAAAAAAAGTATATTTAATTTGCAGTCAGGTTTGTAAATATTGGAACAATGTATTTTCTATTTGGAATGAAACTCAAGATATAATGTCAAGACGTTCAGCTTTAATTTAAGGGGTTTTGCCAAAAGTGCGGCATTAACCATTCAGAAATGACAGTCACTTTCATATACACAACCATTTGAGGGTTCATAATAGCAGAAGAAACTATACAAATACAAACATAAGGATTGCCTTGAATACTTGGATGAAAATCCTTTGCAGTCATTGACTCGTTGACTGCTTGGAGTCTGGAACCCATGGACCTGACCAAATGCTGGGTTTCCTCCCTCAAGCTGCTTTTTGCAAAATCACACAAAATTCCCATATTATTTTCACTTTCTCTTATTTGCAATTAACAAATGTTTTTATTTATTTTATTTTTTTTAATGACGGACAAAATACCAGTGTGTGCAAGTCTTGTCATAGCCATATCTGGGGAAGAGAATGCTATCGCAGCAATACGAGATACTCGTGACAATCTGATGTCTCGAGTGCCTTTGGGTCTCACTCCCTGTTTGTGCCTTTACACTTGGTATAAACTGTTGAGACTTGCTAGATTCACGGGACTCGCCAGCTGTATGCTGAGGGGGTCGATGATGACGATCTGCTGAGTATTCTGCCTGTTTTGGAAGTCCAGCAAGTACCTTTGTTTCAAGAACCGCAATCATTTGTAGGAGTGTATGTCAGGTCATGCAGCAAGTAGATTCCACAAGAGGCATATTCGAGATATAGATTAAAATGGTCACCGATTTAAACAAAGCTGATTGCAAGAGGGAGGATTATAGCTAGTCTAAGACTAAATCGAAGACTAACCTTCAAGGAGGCAGGTTTAACACCTGCTTAGCACTGTTAGTGAGGGAGCATGGAATATTTGGAATATCTAAATGAAAACCAACGTGCACATCAGAGGCCTGCAAGAGTACCTTTGGATAGAAGTGATGCATTACATTACTTTGATGACACAGCTTTTCAAGACTGCTTTCGGATGTACTAACAACAGTTCTGCTCACATTTCACCGTGAAACTGGTGATTTGTGTGGTGCCAGTGAAGCAACTGTCTATAGAATAGTTCACAAAGTCTGCAGAGCCATTTGTGAACTGAGGAGTGTTTTCATAAAGTTTCCTGATGCTGCTGACCAAGCCAACTACAAAGTGCAATTTTAAGATTATGGGCACTTCCCAGGTGTCATTGGCTGTATAGATGGATGTCATGTTCCCATCAAGTGCCCATCAACTCCTGATGCTGAGGAGTACAGGAACCGTAAGAACTGGTTTTCATCAATGTTCAGGGTGTATGCACACCAAATTTAGAGTTTGCAAACATTGTGTGCTCAGTTTCAGAGAGGACAGCATAGTGGACTTCTACTTGGTGACAGTGGATATGGTCAGAGTAAGTTTCTATTCACTCCATACATAAATCCCGCAACAGTGGAGCAGCAAAGATACAACAGAGCTCATATCCAAACAAGAGGCATGGTTCAGCGCATGTTTGGAATACGGAAAAATCGATTCCAGTGTTTACGCACTTTACGTTGCAGATGTGGCAGTGGCTGAGGCAGCCAATGACCAAAGAGGAATGGAACATAGAGCTCCATTCACATTACAGCACTTCAGCTAGATAAGATGAATTTCAATATGAAATGTATTTACTATGGCTTATTTTTCCTTGATAATGGATAATGAAAAAGCAGACGTGCTAATTGATTTTGCTATTTAAATATGACAGGCTCATGACCTGTAAGACATGGGAAATGCGATGGGAAATGGACTTTGCTTTTTCACCTTCGCGAGCGCACACTGCCAAATTTCAAATGAAAAAGCAAACGGTAATGCAAACTTTGCACTTGCATTTGAATTACGTCACACTTTACGCGTCCACATATGGAAAACGCAAGTGCAAATGCAATTCCTTTGGAAAAATGTCCGGGATATCATTCCATAGTGTGGGTTCTATTTTCAAGTTTGAAAAAAACACTACTAAAACAAATTTTGACAAACTTTCCAAAGTTTTTTTAATTAATTCTATTTGCCTCTGCCGTTGCTTTGTGTCAAGATTTAAACCAACAATAGTGTTTTGTAGTCCATTTCAGGTTTTAACGAACACCATCAGTAGAACAGCATGTTCTTATATTCAACCTAATCAGGCCTGTCTCAGGTGTCCTCATTTAAGCTTACTGAGATTAGTCCAGGACTCTCTAGTCTCTGACTAACTAAGCCTATTTTATTCCTAGAAAACCCGAACTGAAATACGTCATCAAATCACAAAAACTTTTATTTGCCCATCCTTTCATGAGCATAGTATTGTTTCCTAGGGTTAGAGAGACCGAGGAGAAATAAATAGATTTAAGGGTAAATCACAAACATGACCATGGATTTTTTTTTTAATCCATGGTGAAGTTTTCTGTAACTTATAGGAGGAGACTCCAGTGTCAGGACTTTGTACACTTGCAAAAGTCATCAGTTATTTATATCCCAAGTGTTTAAAATGCAAAAAGGTTGTGTGATGACAGAACAACGTATAGCTGCTAGAATGTGTAACACTCTAAAAACTGCTGGGTTAAAAAACAACCCAACCATAACCCAGCTGCTGGGTCACTATTGGACAGAACGCGCACTGGGTTGTTTTGACCCAAGTGCTGGGTTGTACCATTTAACCCATATTTCTGGGTTGTTCATCTGACCCAACCAGTGGGTTAAATTGACACTCTTGTTGGGTTAAATGTTAAAGTGCTGGGTTATTTTATTTGACCCAACCAGTGGGTAAAATTGACACTCTTGCTGGGTTGACACATTCCATTAGATTTTTTATTTTCAAAAAAGACACAAAATGTACACAACTTCACATAATGTAAATATATTGTCACAGAATAAGAAAATGTGAATAACTTCATTTTTACCAAAATGTCAGACAAAACCATATAATCTCAAGGTGACCATTTGTTAAATATAAAATAAATGTACTGTAACAAACACTCTGTAAAACAAAAACAAGAGACCCCTGTAAGTCTGATCTGCATTTTTTAGCTTTTTTTTTTTCATTTAATACAATGTTTAAAAACTTTTTATATAGAAGCTTTCAATACAGATCTTATAATGCCCACATGATACAAATATTTCCCATCTTAATATTTTAACTAAACGTTATTTAACTATTACTATTTAATTTCCGTCCAAAATGACATTAATATTTTTTAAAGTTTTATCATTTTTGTTTTTATTGATTAAATGTTGGCTGAAAAAACTGTTGTCCTCAAAAATTTAATGACACGAGATGAGTACTCGTGTCCATCAATCTGATCTACAGTACGCTGGAGAAACTTCCAGGTGAGAAGACACTTCTTAACATCAATGACAAAAAAAAAACACCTTCACCAAAGAATCTGTATCAATAGCATTGCCTTCAACAATGGAAAAGGTCTGTCAGGTCCCTCTTGTCTCATCCCCAAGGAACAAAACATGGAACAATGCTCCAGTCATCTCCATATTTTGCAGATATCATCCTCATCATGTTGCTCCACCTGTGGATTATACAGCATCGCTTAGTGTTGCAATATAACTAACATTTACGTTCAGCATTTTTGTTAAGGACGTACAGCTACATATGCATTTACACAAAAATACATAACGTGAATTTAGTGTATATTTCTGACACTAATTTACCTCACTATATAACATGTGAGGGATAACAGGATACGGTGCTCCATCTTTTCAAATTCTCAACAAACACTAGATGAATATGATATTTAATGGTGAATT
Organism: Clarias magur; assembly: GCA_013621035.1. Classification (NCBI taxonomy): domain Eukaryota; kingdom Metazoa; phylum Chordata; class Actinopteri; order Siluriformes; family Clariidae; genus Clarias; species Clarias magur. The sequence goes on along the minus strand of QNUK01000893.1, from coordinate 84,427 downwards.
TACTACTTATAATAAATATTTCATAAGTTTAAAGAAAAATCTTTTTTTAAGGCTACGACTTATCCATGACGCTTTCTCATTTTTTAAATAACAAAACAGAATGGCAAAACAATATTAATTCCACACAATATTAATATAAAAAAATTATTTTAAACAATAAAATACGCTTGCTCCTACCACAAGTTACTAAAAAAAGTAAAAATTTACATTAACTTACCATAAACTACTGAGTGCTCTGAGGCTGATCCAGTCAGAAGTGAAGAATCCAGAAAGTTCTCCAAAGAATAAACCAACTGCTGGGTCAAAATAACAAGCAGTTTTTTTTTTTTTTTTTTTTAACAGACAAAAACAGAAGACATATTAAGACTGTCATTAAACATATCCCAATAGCTTCTTCTGACACCTATTAAATATTATAAAATATGCCGAGAGACTTTCCACACACACACAGCTTTAGCGAAGATTACTAGTAATTTACCCAAAATTACATTTAGTTGTTTTTTATTTGTGTGTGCTACAAACGCACTTTTATCATAAAATACACTATAGCCGGTGTTCCGGGAAATTCAGTGTCCCTATGTGTCCCCGGTCACGCGCAGTGCGCACCGATGCAATCATGACGTCACTCACCACCTAGCGCCGAGAGGGCGAACGAGGATTTTGACGGTTTTTCTCTCGTTTTAAACTTTTTGAATTAAACAAACAACATATGCAAAATAGTCGAGTGTCTTTTCGCTTTTTTCTATATTTGAACATAATTCAGACGTATTAATCCGCTGCAAAAGGCTGGTTTGCTGGGCAAGTACTGAGATCACGATTAATTTGAATTCCCGTACATTAGCTGTGTCATGATGGATGTGATATTGATTTATTCTAAATATATTTAAGATTATACTTTGTAACTGATTATAGTATGTAACTCAAAGGGTAGAGTGTCTACTTGTGATAGTAAATGGATGCTTCAAGCATGTGAGGGTCATCTTTTGAAGCAGGGTTTGCCCTCCACCTGTCTTTCTCTCAGTCTGTGAAATGTACAGTATGTGTAGAAGCTGTAGAAGCTTTAAACCTGTCTGATGAAACAGGAAGAAAATGCTGAGAACAGAACAGAAACAAACCGATTGTAGTTGCTGTTGAATAAATGATGAGGCGAGGACTTCAGGGCTCGTATTCACAAAGCTTCTTAAGCCTAAAATTTGCTCCTAGTGACAGAAATCTTAGAATTAGGGCATTTTCTTAGAATCTCTCCTTAAATTTAGGGTTAACGTGCAAATTAAATAAACTGTCCCGCAATCATGTAAATTGTAAAAGCTGAGACATTTCGCTCCCATCAATCTAAAGTTTTTCTACTTTCCTTACTCAGAGTTGCTCTAAAAGGTTTCCTAAATCACTTTTAGTCTAGGACTCCCAGCTAGGACTTTTTAAGCTAAGATAGGTTAGCTTAAAAAGCTCTTTGAGAGAATTCTAAGAAGCTTAGTGAATACGGGCCCTGGTCTGGGTCAGATGAAGAGTTGGGGGTTTGAATGTAGCAATCAATTCACTTTAACCTCGACAGTTCACATTTATATACAAACATAATGAACATTAATGTAAATCAAGAAATACTTACAGTACAAGCGATGCTGTTGCAAGGTTGAAGATTACAGGGATTCACGGAGATTAAAGAGAGCCACAGTTACCGCTGCCCGCATGAAGCATTTACCGGTTCCTGAATTACGTGATCACCTGAAATTGCGGTTTAAAGTAACGCTACACTTGCCACTAGATGGCGCTGTAAACCATTAATATGGTCAATAGGGAAAATTTCCTGCACAAAAAACTGTACATAATAAACAATTAAAACTCATCAAATTAAACACTAAACATGAAATCTGTTTAAATGAGACTTGTTCCATCACACACACACACATACACACACGACACCTGTGTTTCTGCACAATCATAGTTAACCCATAAGCCAAATCACATGGCAGTACTGAAATCCATACAATCATGCACATACAGGTTAAGAGATTAATATGAACCCTAATATTTCACAATACATACATTGTGTATATGTTTTTTTTCCTGGTCCAATATGGTTACAGTAAACAGTTTACACCAATCAGCCAAAACATTACAATGAAAAACATTATGTCTAATATTTTGTAGGATCCCCTCATGCCACCAGGGCAGGTCTGAGTGTTTGTATATTTTCTCAGACACCAATCAAAGTCACTCACCTAAAGGATTATTAGAAACACCTGTTCAATTTCTCATTAATGCAATTATCTAATCAACCAATCACATGGCAGTTGCTTCAATGCATTTAGGGGCGTGGTCCTGGTCAAGACAATCTCCTGATCTCCAAACTGAATGTCAGAATGGGAAAGAAAGGTGATTTAAGCAATTTCGAGCGTGGCATGGTTGTTGGTGCCAGACGGGCCGGTCTGAGTATTTCACAATCTGCTCAGTTACTGGGATTTTCACGCGCAACCATTTCTAGGGTTTACAAAGAATGGTGTGAAAAGGGAAAAACATCCAGTATGCGTCAGTCCTGTGGGCAAAAATGCCTTGTTGATGCTAGAGGTCAGAGGAGAATGGGCCGACTGATTCAAGCTGATAGAAGAGCAACTTTGACTGAAATAACCACTCGTTACAACCGAGTTCTGCAGCAAAGCATTTGTGAAGCCACAACACGCACAACCTTGAAGCGGATGGGCTACAACAGCAGAAGACCCCACCGGGTACCACTCATCTCCACTACAAGTAGGAAAAAGAGGCTACAATTTGCACCAGCTCACCAAAATTGGACGGTTGAAGACTGGAAAAATGTTGCCTGGTCTGACGAGTCTGGATTTCTGTTGAGACATTCAAATGGTGGAGTCAGAATTTGGCGTAAACAGAATGAGAACATGGACCGATCATGCCTTGTTACCACTGTGCAGGCTGGTGGTGGTGGTGGTGTAATGGTGTGGGGGATCTTTTCTTGGCACACTTTAGGCCCATTAGTGCCAATTGTGTATCGTTTAAATGCCACGGGCAACCTGAGCATTGTTTCTGGCCATGTCCATCCCTTTATGACCATCCTGGAATTAAGGCAGTTCTGAAGGCAATAGGGGGTAAAACACCTTATTAGCATGGTGTTCCTAATACAGGAGGTTTATATACTGTTACCTCTCGTGTGTGTGACTTAGGGTGAGGTGTGCTATAAATTTTAGAGTATTTGTTTTTATTTTTTTTTGTACAATTTTGAGCGTTAGAAACAACTTTCAGCCAGTCCTGAAGCTTTTAGAGCCATAGCGGGACGGGATCAGCCCTAGTACTGGAGGCTAACGATAAGGGACTTATGGTTCTGATAACACATACTGTACAAGAGCAGATACCACATGCTGTTCAAAACATTAGGCCAGCATAGGTTATATTAAGGTTAAAATCCTCTTCTGGGCTCCAATGCACGGCAGGCTGTGGTGTGCTGAGTGATTGTGCCTTTTTTTTTTTGACCGAACTGGCTGACCTTCGGTATACATGGGCATGAGTTCGCCTTTTACCAGTTCAAAGGAATATAATTAAGAACCGATGTTAATGTGTTAACGTCATGGGTCCAGATGACAGAGATAATTGGATGAAGTGAAAGCCATTACCTCTTACCCATTCCAATACACATTCTTCATTAGCAACAACAGACACGACAAGCCATTTTGCACAAACATTACAGAACATTAACTGCAACTACAAATGTATATAAATGCCTTCTTTACGTAATTGACGTTTTATTTGTAGGCAAATTGGTGTAAGGCGCGTACTCACTTTTTTGAGATACTGTACATTATGGGTGAACAAAGACACTTACTGATATTCTGTTGAAATTCAAAATCCTTAACTGGGGAAGAAGCACATTTGGAACACAGAATAATATTCTATTATATAATATTCAGAAATAATAATGAAAAAATATGAATATTAAAAGTAATAAAAAAATCGTAAGTGTTACTTGTGAATATTCTATTATGTTCCTACGTACATGTTGGTTGCTGCTTGTAAACATTTGCTCTGCTTTTATGGTACATATGTACATATTAAACGGGTTTCCCGGTACAATATAAACCTACTTATGCCGGGCACAGCTTGTCCTGGCATCATTCCCATATCCTTATTCTGTATATTTGGCATTTACATTTTTAGGGAAAATGACTCCTAAAAGTGACCAGACACTCACATGTGTCTACTTTGATGTCTAGATGATCTGCCAACTTGTTCCAAATTTCTCTGATCCCTGCCAGCTGGTCAGGTTGATGGCAGCCTAGTCTGAGAACACATAAAAGACTATTAATAGGAAATAAATATGGCACAAAAAAAAAAAAAAGAAAGTAAATTTAACTAAGAAAGAATAATATACACAATACAAAATATACAATGTAAGAAAAGAAAATATTAGAAAAAACCTACCTATACAAATACAGGAAATGTAGAATCTATGGAATTTTGTGTGGAAATACAGTTTAATTTAAGTAGAAATGTCCGGGAGGTGACAAAATGAAATAGAATAAGTCATGTCCATGAAGGTGCCGGTGACGTGTCTCACAATATTTATCGCCAAGAGTTGAATAGGATTTTATGGGACGTACTCGGTGCATAGATATTACATAACATGAAACGTTAATTAAACATTCTGTATGTGCTGTTCTTTAAATAATCGGAGACAAGAATTAAAGATGTAAAAGAGGAATTAAAAATGTAAATAAACCAAGTCGCATGTCCAAGTAAAACCAGAGCCATGTTTCATAGTGAAAGTAAGAGTGTTTTCACACATGCCATGTGGCGAGAACTCGCAGGACACACACTGGGACCAAACAGCGATGTGGCCATAAGAATCTTAGAGTGATGGGCGTGTCAGGGTAAGAAGGGAAGAGCATGAAGCGATGCACCCATCATGTAGAGCGTCCACAGTGTTCTGATCTGGGGTTGCTTCAGTTGCTCAGGTTTAGACTGAATGTACCGAATGACCAGGTTTCTTCCCTGGTCACATGGAAATATTCCAGATTGTGAAAGAGCATGAGACTGGGAGCATAAAGGAATCCCCTCAGAGTCCTGACCTTACCTTCAGTGCTTTGCGGTGGAGAAGACATTACAGTGCGGTTCAACACTCTTGTCAGTACAAAATAACTGGCAGATGATGACATTGAATAAATTTGGTGAAATAAGTCAACAGTGAATTTATGCCATGATGTTAAAGAAAGAAAAAGTGTTTTGTGTCGACAGCGTCATTATTTTTCTCTGGATAAATATGTGAGGTTGCAAAGACGTGGGATTTCTTGCGTCTTCTCTAAAGGAAGCACCTCCACTGATATCATTTATGACTGAGAGTAAAACATACAAATAATATAGCAGGAAATGAGACAAGGAGCTTTTATATGAGGTACAGAGTGACGGAATTGTGTTGTCTTATCGTCATTCTCTGGTTAATGTTTGACACTAATATAAGCTGCTCCCTTATAAGCTTCCTAAACACTGTGCACTGGGTCACATTCTGAATCTCTACAGCTTTCAGCACAGCGACAGCGTCTCATATCCACTGACGATGAAGCGGCAGGTCGTTTCCATACTCGTCTGCCTGTCTCTTTCCAGAGGTACAGAATATTGTTTTTGTAATTTTTGTGTAGTGTGTTATATATATATATATATATATTTTTTTTATTGCTTTAACATCAATCAGACATAATATTAAATCCTCCAGTATAATTTTCTGTACACTTAAATATAGCCAATAAAGTTACAGCAACTAAAAAAAAAATTAATTAAGGTGGCTTAGCTGATAATAATGAATCTGTCCCACTCAAGTTTTAATGCTGGTTTGTGTTGGAAATGGCAGTGAGTTGAGAATTACATTGTGTGTGTTCAGTGTGCCTTGTCACCTGGCAGTGGTTTTAATGTTATGGCAGACTGGTGTATGTTACCGAAGTATCACATTGTTGTTTTGCTATGGATTCTGATCCAGGACTATGATTGAAGTATGACATTTCTGATTTGTTTGACTAATGTCATACTACTGTTGAATTTTGGGGTAGTTCAATCTCTTTATTGGTTTCAAAGTTTTCTTTTTTATTATTATTATTATTATTTTTATTATTTTTATTTTATTTTTATTATTATTTTTATTTATTTATTTATTTATTTAGTATTATTTTTATTTTTTTTATTATTTATTTATTTATTTAGTATTTTAATTATTATTATCTTTTATTATTATTATTACTTTTTATTATCATTATTATTATTATTATTATATTTATTTTTTATTATTTTATCTTTTATTATTATCATTACTTTTTATTATCATTATTATTATTATTTTATTTTATTTGATTTTTTTAAATTATTTTAATTTATTATTATTATTATTTTATTATTATTATTTTTTATTTTAAGTGTCAGCTTACCTGGAAAAATGCAACATTACATTACATCAATAATTTTTTTAATCCATGAAGTAATGGTTGTTAGTAGACCTTTTTATTTTTTTATCTTCATTGTCTTCCAGCTTTGGCACTGACGTGTTACGAGTGTTTAAATGACTGCCAAAGTCCAAACAAAACCGTAAGCTGTTTGCATAGATGTGCTACCTACAGCAGCATGAAATATGAGAGTAAGAAGGCTCGCTTTGTATAAAATAATTTTGGCAGAACTCAATTTAAAAGACAATTCACCACCCAATCATTTCCTTTGTTCTCTAGATGGTCTTGTGTGGAAGGGCAGACAGAGGATCTGCTCTGACTTATGTGACAGCATCAGTCTTAATATGGGATTCCTCAAAATCGCCTCCATCAGAAAATGTTGTGATTCTGATCTCTGCAACAATGAACCGATCTCAGGTAGAGCCGGAGAATGGCCGGGCTTTCATCCATTTAGATTCTTTTGACAAAATATATATGCAACAATAAAAAATAAGTCCGAAAATTCAGAAACTGATGCAGTTAATTACAGAAAAGGCTCTGTTTCATGTTTTTATTCTCTTTTTCAGATGCTGACGTGCGACCCAACGGCAAACAGTGTCACTACTGTGTTGGAGAAAACTGCTTGGGGATCCTGTATTGTGAGGGAATTGAAGATCGCTGCTTCTCTCACATAGGTACCGGATGGATGGATGGATAGACAGACAGACAGACAGAACTGAACATGTGAAAAAACGTCTTTTAAATATTTTACAATTTGTTAATTAGCTTGGGCATTTATTCTGCCGAATCATTTGTGTTTCTTTCAGATGCTGCAGATGGTACAGACCTCAATGTGAAAGGATGTGCAAGTGAAAGCGCATGTCGTCTTAGTACAAAGGGCCTGCAATTCACCAACATAAACCCCGACACCAACGTAACTATGAAATGCTGCGAGGGGAACCTGTGTAACAGTGCTGAGAGCGAGACACTGAGTTTCATCCTCATGTTGCCCTTCCTGCTTTTCACTTTGCTCTTTCGTTGAGCCTGTGTCATTTTTTTTTTTATTAAATTTTATTTATGTCGTTCTTTTCACAATTGTCATTGCCTCAATTATTCTGGGCTTTCAAGCAAAAAATGTTTTTTACATTCATAAAGAATATTTATGAGCTTATAGTGTATAAATTGCACACAGTGTGGTATAAGAGCAATGAAGCACAGCCTGCTGTTTAATGAGCGTCAGGTGGGTTTAGGATAAGCAGGATGCCCCATCAGAGAGGACATCCATTTTTAGCAAAAATACAACAAGTTTCAATTAACAGAATAAATAAATAAAAAATCATTAAATACAACTGAATCTTGCTGACATTACAGTAGCCTAATTCGGGAAATCATGCAAAGCTGAATTTCTTTCATCGTAATCAAATCGATCTTTGCTAAACTGTTGTGCTGGAGAAACATAAAAAATAAAAAAAAAACATTAAAAACCTGAAGCCTCATTTTCATACGTTGATGTAGACTAGACTGGATAGACTAGCTGCTTTGTTTTAGTCTAAATTCTTTATCATATTTCTAAGTATATTAAACAAAAAAATGCTGTTATACTTCCTGAATATTTACTGTATTACACAGTATGTTGCGGTAAACTCTGCAGTAAATCTAATCTAGTTTATGCACCTTGACCGCTATTTACGCCGCACTTGAAACACATAAATTAATAAAACTGGTAATGACCCAGTGAGCTGCACATGAGGTGCACAGTTACAGAATTGAGTTGTATAATTACTTCCTCATCATTTCCTGAGTAATGTATAACGCCAAGTCCAAATCGTTAACTTACAGTACAGTATTTGTTATAGGGAATCTTTACTGCTTTTATCACATCAACAACGGCAAATAACACACACACACACACACACACACACACAACAACCACAACCGCAGAACATCAGTTCTGTTCCAACAGAAACTCACAGAATCCTGTACCAGAACCAAAATTACTATCAATATGCCAGAGCAATAGGCAGATGTGTTTAACTTATTGTCAAACGAAGTAGTTAGGGGAGAGAGAGCGAGTGAGAGAGAGAGAGCGAGAGAGAGAGAGGAGAGAGAGAGAGAGAGAGAGAGAGAGACTTTGACTTTTAACGTTCCTTTATTTTACAAAAATATTTGTATCCACACTTTTCTTTTTTTTCTTCTAAAGACAAAAAAGATCTGTCAATAAGATAAAAAAATTAGATAAGTTTGCGTGAAACAATACAGACAAACAAAATAAATAAATAAGTTAATCAATTAAAAAGAAAAAAAAAACTAATTAAATTATTTATTCATCTACCTAAGAATGAAAGAAAGTGACTAGTTTTTTGTGAATGGAAGAAGAAAAAATAGAACAAATAAATAAGTAAATATGTAGATAAAAGTCAAAAACAATAATAGTAATACAGAACTTAGCAAAAAGACTTTGAAATGAATTCGGTAAAAACGATCAATGAGAAACATTAAAAACTAAAAGGTCGAGTGTGTTCGGTGCTGAACTGGTGTACTAGAAGCAATATTTAAAAAATATGAGTTAGTACAGTAATACGCATAGTACATAAAACCAGCACCTAAAAAGAGATAAAACACAAGTAAAAAAAGAAAAGAGATAAAAGGGATTACACACTTGTCTTTAAAAATTGAGAATTAAAACCTCCCTGTCTCTGGAGCATAAAACATCCCCATGTGCCCACATCTGGTCAAACTCTGGTAGTCTGTTGGTCATCTTCAGGAAGGCGAACTCAACTTTTAGCCTCGCTCTGACCAGTGCTGTCAGCATCCTCTCAGCATCGTGTGTGCCCCCACCGCCCTGCATTTTGTTTTTTCTCGTGAGCCAGATGGAGAGTTTTGCCTGGCCCATGATGTAATTTACTACGGTGACAGTTTTGTCTTTTGGTTTGTACCTTGGCCCGTGTATGTAGAGATTCTCAGTCCACGTCACTCCTAGCTCATTTGTCCAGCTCTTTGGCAGAGAGAACAACCTTCCCAATCTATTGCACTTTAAAAACAGGTGGTCTACCGTTTCCTCCCTCTGTGCTTCTAGTGGGGTCCATGTGTGCCACGTGTCTGTTCGTGGCCACAGCCCCGTGTACTATCCGCCACTGTAGATCAGCTGTGCGCTTTTCTATGGGCGGTTTGTACAGGGACTTCCAGCGTCCTCGTGGGGACGAGCCTGGCGTCAGCCACTCTGACCATCGTGAGTCCCTTACTCCAGCTAACAAGCCTCTGTGCACGACCTTCACACACGTCCCGTACAGCGCTTTCTTTGAGGCGGCCTCGAAAGTTGTTAAGACAGGTGTCTTGAAAGACAGTATGGCTCCTTCCTCTTGCTGAAGATCTTCAGCTGCTGGGCGTATGATTATTTGCAGGGTAGGCTGCTGGTGCTCTTCAAGGCTTTGCCCCAAAGATTCTCTGAGTTGGGAGGGCAGTGCTGATGTTACCTCTCCCAAAAGTCTCTCCATTAGACGATTTGATTTTAGTCCAGTTTGTGAGCACATTTCATCTGCTGTCTTCCACGCCGTTCCATTCCTTAGATCCTTGATCTTAGTGATTGCTGCACTCCGGAAGCGATGTCGAATGAAAGTTGATGACAGCATTCTGGTGTTTATGAGTGGGTTGTGAAATAGCGGCTCCTCATCTGCCCTTTGGAAAGCTTGTGATTCAGTCCTGCTCGTCTTTATTACTGATGACCATGCTTTAAGTACAGACTGATAAAACTGGGTTGTGGCTGATAAGTCCATTTCCTTGAGGTTAAGCTCAAACAGGTGTGTATCATAGTTTAGTCCTTCTACTAGATGAAGTAGGGCTTTGGCTACGCCTGTCCATGCCAGTCCTTCGCTGTAAAGGAGCCTCTGTGCAGCCTGCAGTCTGAAGGTTTTTATTCGGCAGGACAGGTCAATCAAGCCCTGTCCCCCTTCTTGCACAGGTAAGTACAGCACAGAAGCACGAGTCCAGTGTTGGCCAGTCCAGAAAAAATTCACCAACTTCCTCTGCACATCCCTGATTAATGTCTCAGGGGGCTCAAGGACAGTGAGGCGGTGCCAGAGCATGGAGGCGATCAGATTGTTGACAACCAGTACTCTCCCCCTGTAGGACAGCTGAGGCAGGACCCAGGTCCATTGAGACAACTTGGCACACACTTTTTCCACTACACCCTCCCAGTTTTTATTTTGTAAATCTTGTGTCCCTAAAAACACCCCAAGGTACTTGAGGCCGATCTTGCCCCATTGGAGACCACGTGGTAAGATTGGGGGTCCTGTGCCCTGCCATTGCCCAATTAAAAAACTCTCACACTTTTCCCAGTTCACACGTGCTGAAGAGGCTCTTGCGTAAATGTTCAGGTTCCTATTCAGAGCCCTAACATCATCTTGATTATTGATAAAAACGGTTACGTCGTCGGCGTACGCTGACAGCACAAGTCTCTCTTGTGACCCACTAACAGGGAAACCCTGTAGCTCGGCTCTTAATTTGTGCAGTAATGGTTCTATTGCGAGACTATAGAGTTGTCCAGACAGTGGGCACCCCTGTCTAATTCCCCGTTTCATTTTAAAAGGACAACTAAGACCACCTCCAATCTTAAGTGTAAAAACCGCTTCAGAGTATAAAAGTTTAATCCAGCATAAAAAATTGTTTCCTATGCCAAAGGATTCAAGAGTCTGGAAAAGATAATCATGGTCAACTCTATCAAAGGCTTTTTCTTGATCTATCGATAAAAGACCCAGTTCAAGCCGTTTAGTTTTACAAAGATCGATTAAGTCTCTCATTAAAAACAGATTGTCCGTTATGGTCCGGTGAGGTATGCAGTAGGTCTGGCTGTTATGAACCACTGAGTGCAGGCACTGTTTCAGTCTGTTTGCGAGACACTTTGAAAGTATTTTGTAGTCACTGCATAGTAGTGACACTGGTCTCCAGTTTTTCAGTTGCCCCAAGTCTCCTTTTTTTGGGATCAGTGATAGGACCGCCCTTGTGCAGCTCACTGGTAGCTTCCCGCTGTTAAAAGCACATTTAAAAACATCATAAAAATCAGCTCCTATTATACTCCAGAAATGCTTATAAAATTCACTTGGCAGTCCGTCTATTCCTGGTGAGCGTCCTGTTGCAAGCTGCTGCACAGCGTCAGTTAGCTCCTGCAGCTCAAGTTCTGCGTCCAGCGCACTGCTTTGCTCCAGGGACAGTTTTGGTAGTTCCCTGAAAAGTTCCTCTCTGCAAGATGGATCACAGCGTTCTGCACTGTAGAGCTGGGTGTAAAAGTCTGTGGCTGCTCTCCTCATCTCGCTTGGGTTAGATGTTGATGTTCCATCTGCTCGTGTCAGGTACACCACCTGATTTTGGGCTTTTACTGATCTGGACAGGTTGAAGAAGAAGGCACTGGGAGCGTCCATGTCCTTGATACAGGAGATTCGGTGTCTGATCAGGGCTGTTTTAGCTTGTTCGTGGAGGAAGGAGCTCAGAGCTTTTCTTTTTCCCTCCAGGACACAGCCCATTCTGATGTCATTCTCATTCACCATTCTACTTTCTGTTTGACTAATTTCTGCCTCAAGTTCTTTTAAAGTGGTTTTAAAAGCGTCTGATATGTGCTCGGTGTAATTTTTGCAGAAGTTTTTTATTTGGTTTTTTCCCACCTCCCACCAAGAGACCAAACTGCTAAAATCCCCTTTTCTGTCTTTCCATTCATTCCATAAAATTTTAAAATTTCTATAAAAAGTCTCATCCTGTAAAAGTTTTATATTAAAACGCCAGTATGAGCTCTGCCTTTTTGTGTTTGGCATCGTTAACTCTATGCTTATTAGGTGATGATCAGAAAACCCAGTGGGGGAGATGGCTGTTTTGGAGAGAATGTTTCTCTCGGATTTGGTGATATAAAACCTGTCCAGTCTTGCTGCAGTGATCGTTGTATTATTAGATTTAACCCATGTGTATTTTCTAGTATTCGGATTTTTTTCCCTCCACACATCGACCAGACTGCTCTGTCTAATGAGTTCTTCCAGTGCCTCAGCAGACTTTGGATGTGGTTCCTCACCGTTTCGGTCTAAGGTGAAGTCTACTGTGCAGTTCCAGTCCCCTCCCATTACTATTGTGGATTTATTTCCACTTCGTTGTATTAAATTTTTTATTCTGTTAAAAAGTGAAATTCTCTCGCTGCCACTGTTAGGGGCGTACACATTTAAAAAAGTAAAACTTTTCTTTTTTATTTCTGCTTTTACCATTAAGACTCGACCTTTCGCTATTTCTGTAGCTTCAACCTTGTCCATGCAGAGCGTTTTATTAAAAAGTATCGCCACACCAGCACTGACATTGGAACCGTGACTTTGGAATAGTTTCCCTTCCCACCACATGGCCCACTCAGTCTCGCTGGCTTGGTCGCTGTGTGTCTCCTGTAGGAAGACCACATCAATGTTCTTTTGCATTAAAAAGTCTCCTGCTACTGCTCTTTTTCTTTTATCTTTGCCACCATTCATGTTTAAAGATCCTATTTTTAAAATATCCATCAGAAAAAGTAAAACAGAAAATAAGAAAATAGAGGAAAAACAGATATAAAGTGCATTAAAGAGAAACGAATAGACCCAGTGTGATGTATTCATTTGTGTTTTACATGTGACCGCCGCCATTTTGTTATGTGGTCTTTTAAGCGCCATCTCTTTTTTTTGCTCAGTAGATCGTAGCTTGTGTTGCGCTGTAAATGTGCTACCGATGCTATAAATTTTTTAACGTCTGTAAAATGGTCTTCAATGTTGATAGTTTTTTTGTATGTTTTCCTCAAGTATTCATTAATATCATCCAGTGTATAGAGCTGTTGATCTCCCCCAAACCGAGACACACTAATATCTGATATGTCAGAAAACCTGTCTTCTTCAAAGTCCTCATCTATTAAATCTTCGTCTTGGTCTAGGAGTGATGAAGGTTCTTCCACATTATCTGCCCCACTCATGCTATTTAACCCCCACAATGCGGCTGGTTCTCCTACAGTATCTGAGCCCCCCGCTATATCTAGATCTTTCTGTGTGTTCCGCGTGATTCTTTTTGCTCTGGGCTCTCCAGCCCTCTCCACCTCTCCACATTCACTAGCCCTTTTTTCCTTGTGTGACCCATCATTTAGCTTCCCACGTTTTTTTTTCCCTGTCACCTGTTCACTGTCTGTTCGTGCTCCTATCTGCTCACCATCAGTCACAACATTGCTCTCTACCGTGGGTTGGCCCCTATCCTGCCTCTCTGCAGCACCTGACTGCTCCGCACTGGAGCTCGCTCCGTCCAATACCACTCCACCACCTGTTAGCTCCATGCTGGAGCTCACTCCATCCTGCACCATTACACCACCATCCTGCACCATTGCACCACCATCCTGCACCATTACACCACCATCCTGCACCATTACACCACCATCCTGCACCATTACACCACCATCCTGCACCATTACACCTCCATCCTGCACCATTACACCACCATCCTGCACCATTACACCACCAGTCTGCTCCACACTGGAGCTCTCCCCATCCTGCACCACTACACCTCCATCCTGCACCATTACGCCTCCATCCTGCACCATTACACCACCATCCTGCACCATTACACCACCAGCCTGGAGCACCTGCATTCCCTGCACCTGTCCATCCTGCACCATTACACCACCATCCTGCACCATTACACCTCCATCCTGCACCATTACACCACCATCCTGCACCACTGCCCTGACCCCACTAGGCCCCGCCTCCTCCCTGACCTGTGCTCTATGTGGGCAGCTGAACTTTTTGTGTCCGATGTCCCCACATTCGAAGCACCTCATGCTCCCAGTGCTGGCGTACAGCATGTATGACTTTCCCTCATGAGTGACTCTGAATGAGATGTCCAGAGTGGACTCAGTCAGGAACATGAGCACTGTACGCCTGAAGGAGACGACGTGCCTCAGCGCGGGGTTTTTACAGTTCAGAGACACCACTCTCATACTGCTCACTATCTTACCGAATCGACACAGTTCCCTCTCTATATCCTCATCGGGGATAAAAGGGGGAATGTTCGACACGGTGACCTTCATTGTTGTGGCACCCAGCGGAGTAACGGAATAAAGTTCTCCACTTACCTTTATTCCGTTTTCAATCAGCTGATGCACGAGCTCCCTCTCCTTAACGAACACCACCACAGCCTTGTTCATCCGCGACGCGGACACGATGCTCTCACACCCGATACACTCCCCAACGGCCAACAACACCTGCTCCACCGACACCACGGCGCTCACCTCACAGCGGACCCCGTGACGGAGTGAGAGAGGGCGGGCTGCACCGCTCGGGTGAGCCGCCATCCCTGCACCCCGCCACCAGATCAACAGCCCCACACACCAGCGGGTTAAACTAATAACACCGTGTGCGCGGCTGTGTATAGATGTTTAATATATTTAATATATAATTTTTTGTGCTTAGAAAAGTTAGAAAAAAGTTTCCAAACAAGTTGGAAAACGCTCATCCGCTCTCACACCACGCTCCACACGCTGCTCTCACACCACCTCCCAGCATGCACCAGAGAGAGAGAGAGAGAGAGAGACAGAGAGAGAGAGAGAGAGCGAGTGAGAGAGAGAGCGAGGGAGAGAGAGAGAGAGCGAGAGAGAGAGAGGGAGAGAGAGAGAGAGAGCGAGAGAGAGCGAGAGAGAGAGCAATAAAAATAGTTGAGGTCAATTGGTCTAAGGATTACATACAGAAACAACACGTGTGTAGAGCAGGTGGGTGATTTATTATTAATATTGCTTGAACTATTTACAATAGATGTTTATCATATTTGATCATAGGTACAGTAATACATGAGAATCCAGACTTAAAACTGTTAGTGGATTTGCATTATACTCCTGATGCAGTGAAGCAAGACCACATTTAACGGGATTACAAGTGTAACAGCTGAGAGGCAGCTAAAGAGAGGAACAAAAAAATTATTACAAAAAAAAAAAAGTGAAAATGGTATCAAAAATTTCAAAAAATATAAACTACATATAAATCTAGTAATGATTATGCACAATGCTGATTGCTTAGTTAACTCTGTTAATCCATGTTTGATTTTTTTTTTTTAATCTAATCAACTATAATTATTTAATCTTGATTTAATTCTATGTGTTAGTGTCATAATGTAAAGTTTTTAATGTTTCGTAGTAGAAGAAGCGAGTTGATCGGTCTGACCGCTTTGCTTCGGTAAGCTTTTCGGATGGCAGTCAAACACACACACACACACACACACACACGTTGTCTGTCAGAAAAGTCTCTGTTTATTTACAGCAAAAGATGGGGTTTTTATATGTTTGACCAAACGCCCGTGCCATCAACATCATAAACCATTGTAAATGTCCTGGTGAGATGATGAAGAATCAGGAGAGGAAGACATAGAGGTGTCTGTCCAGAGACGAATCACAAGATGTTGGCTGGAGAGAGGGAAGGAGCTAGAGAGAGAGAGAGAGAGAGAGAGAGAGAGGAGAGAGAATGGGAAGGTGAGCGTGGGAGCGTTCACACCTTTAAGAACAGATGCAGAAGGAAGACAGGACGATAGCAGCAGGGAAGATTTAACACGTTTAAATCAGATCTATGAGGAAGTAGAAATTACTCTTTTATACTGTGTATAAAATAATTCTAACACATAATTAAGTGAATTTATCATGAGATAAAGACATTCTGGCTTCCCAAACATTTTTAATAATAAGGAGCTTGATACGGGTGTTTTATGTTAACAAAGCATAACAATATGTCATTTAAAGTTATCATATTATTTATAGTCTGTACAACTGAGCTTTTTTTTTTTTAACAAGGTTATTCTTAATTTATACATTTTCATATACTTTATTTAGATGTAATTCTACATATTTTAATATTCTCTGAACTAAAATAGTTTTTTTTAAACTACACACTATACCCAATTCCCTATAAATAACCCAGAATAGTGTACTTTGTGTTTATTATTGCTGGGTTGGAGTTGGGTTAGCTAGTGACAGCTAACATCACAGACAAGACCGCCCCTCCCCCAAAGTTCACCTGTGTATTCAGTGGCTGTGTCAACTTTGTGGGGTTTTTTGGGGGGGCTGCTGATGAGGGTGCTTCCTCCTCACGCATTTAAGATGAGATGTAAGCGTTAAATACAAGGTCTGTATACACACTTTCACTCACTTATGACTGAATTTGTTCACTGTATGTAACATTTATTACTGTTACCGTGTTAACGTTACACTCAAACTTTCAGCCTGGTCTGTGCTATAGCATGCTAGTTCATCTGACAATGGCTGCTAGCTAATGGCTGCAAACCAAAGAACCCCAACTGTGTGTGAAAGAAACTGCAAAAATGTCTGAGCTCTTTAGCTTTCTTTGTAGAATGCTTGCAGGGTGTATGAAGGTGGTGAAGTGATGAATGAAAGCTAAACTGTTAACTGTAGGGCCAGCATGACGCTAGCATTTGGCTAGGTTGCTAGCGTTATTAACTACTTTTACATTAAAACTTTCTAACTTTCTATCTCAGTGCTTGAGACAATAAAAAGCTGAGGTGTTACAAAACACTAATCGTCTTACAAACATGCATACTAGACAACCCTCTCGATTTTTCCATAAACGTTTACTTTCTTTCATTTCTTTATTTCTAAGGTTGGAACCGACACCGTGGAATATCTCCAGCAGGCTGAAGTGTCGAGGCCGAACATCAGGACATCCTGATGTTGGGAGATAATGACCAGCGCTGCTCTCAGGCATTAGTGCTTCTCAGTATCGTAATGATGTCGCTGTTGAACATGTTTTGTATTATCTAATCTTGTGATGTTTTCAATCCAGTATTTTTTAGGGTGTAGTATATGTGGAAACCAAAATCAGCACAACATCTGCTTCCTCTCTTTTTTTCTGCTTCCTGTTACCATAGTCACCACTGTGCTTCTGTCAATTTTGTGAAATGTCGGTACGTGCTTCCTGTGTTTTGTCCTTCCACATTTGGACTGAAGCCCATAACACGTATCACATGGCCTTTAAATGTTCTGGAAAGTTCCTTATTCACCTTCATCCAAATTCACCTTCAAGTGACATCTAATGATCATCCTGGTGCAGTTATATGACAATCTATAATGGTCAATCAATACAATCTGTAATTTCCAAAATGGTGGTGTGTTACTGAGTAAGTATTGAAATGTCATGTTTTTGTATATATATATTTTTTTTTTTTCTGTTGTTTTTTTTTTCTCAAGTTCCTGTTTCTATTTAACAAGAGGAAGAAGTAGATTTTTCAGTGGAGGTTTTATTATATAAAATAATGACTAGTTACGTATGTAGAATTTAGGAGAAAACATAGCAAGTACATTATTATTTACCGAGGTAAATACCACATGTGCCTTATACAATTTCTACATGTATATCATTTTTATGGTGTCAGAAAAAAATAACTTCTATTACCTGATTAATGAAGTGACTGACTAGAGTGTTGGGTGTAACACGTCGCAAAGTAACATGTTAGAGTTTATCTTTCACGTTTATCATGTAACAAGTAATCTTGACTATATTACAAATATTATGCCTGACCCATACATTATATGTACAATTTTAAAGTAGCCCTGCTGTCACGTTTAGGAACCTTCCCATCTCTTCTTGTTGACTTCGGGCTGCTCTTATGTAGTGGTCATCAAAACGAATCACATGTGCCAGGGTATGGAAGGTCGGCAAAGCCATTGTAGCATGATGCCTGACTAGTGTCTCAGGACTAGTGTCTGCATATCTCAGGATATGATATATTGGGATAAGTTTAGGATCTGGTTCTAATTTTCGATAAAAGGAGACCACAAATTCAGACGTTTCCGTGTGTGAAGCCACAAAGGGAAATAAGAAGTAAGTGTGTGTGTGTGTGTGTGTGTGTGTGTGTGTGTGTGTGTGTGTGTGTGTGTGTGTGTGTGTCTGCTTAAAGACACCTGCATTTTGAGGTGTAGTAAAGTGTGAAAATGTGCTTGAACTCTGTCTTAATACACTAATTGTAATCTCATCTATTCATTTCCAATCACCGGTAATTTTGACCAGTAAACTAAAAGTGCCATAAAACACGCAATTTCTTTATTAAAACATTTCTAATAAATTTTTGTGTGAAGTACGTCATTGAACCAAATGAGCCTTTATAAACCAAAGCTAAACCTGTTCCCTATTTTAGGACAGATATAAATATGAACAGTGTATATATTAATTGGATTAATGCAATTATGAGTCAATAAAATTCATTGACAAACGATTTTACAAATAACACTAAAGTAAAATGCAAAAAAAAAAAAAAGAGGGCACAGATGATTATCATTTTTCTTTGCTTTCACTTCTGTAAAAGAAATCTGTAAAAATTTAAGTAAAAGTTTACTTCAGGTGAAGAGGATGAAGGACAGCAGGGGGGTAAACATGAGGAAGAGGCTCAGAGTGAATCTCTCAGCACCGTTACACAGGTCCGTCTGACAACACTTCACATTGTCAATGGTAACTCCCAGGAATGATGACGGACCTACATCACAGACCTCCTTTGGTGCACAGGCTTTCAAATTTAACTTTTCATTGAATACAGTAGCTAGGAGAAAGAAAGAGAAAGAGAGGGGGAAAAAAAAAAAACAAGTGACTTATTATTTTTTATCTGAACTGTTGTGTTAATAGTGTTTAACAGGATCTAATAGATTATTAAAGTAAAAGAGTCACGTATTACATAAAGAAATGTGACATGTATGTAGACTTAGAAACAATTTGAAATAAATCAGTAAGAATATGTCTTCTGTTACTTTAATATTTTATGATTTGCTTTTTCACAGGTAATAGATATTAATAATCCATGATGTACAGTGTTACTGGGAATCTTTTTGAAATGCATGAAGTTGTATCATTTACCTGTTGCAGTGATGCAGGAATCCATACCTGCAGAACAGGTCTGTGGTTCAATTTGATCACATTTAGTGGGATCACAAGAGTAACATCTCAGCAGTTCAGCTAATGATACAATAATAAAACAATGAAATAAGGCAAACCCAACACAGATGTTATATTTAATTTTATTGCATATTTTATCTTATGTGTTACTAATATAAAGATAATAACAATAGTTCCGTATAACTCTGTTGAATTATATCTCTTTGTCTCTCTCACATATACACACACGGAACGTTTAACAAATCTTGAAGGTCTCATCTTTTCATCCTATATGCTTCATAGCAAAATATGTAAATGTTAATTAGAAATGCTATTTTACACATTTATTCGCAGTTGTACTAGCTGTGTGTGCTCATAATTAATTGATCATTCAAATGCAGTTTTCATTTAACAGGACATTGCAAAAATGATCTACCAGCTTAACCAGTTGGTTGTCAACTAAAAGCAGGTCAGGTTTCTGATGTCAGGAAAAGAACTGTTATTTCATATGAAATATAATATTTATAATAATTCAAATTCAAATTTTATTTTTATTAGTAATTTTATTTGTCACACAGTCATACACATTACGATATGCAGTGAATCGCTTAGACGACTGCCCTTGACCTTAAAACGAAGACTATTACTGGGAAATAATAAATATGAAAAACAAAATAGAAAGTAAAAAAAAAAAAAAAGGTACTTTATCTAAGAAAGAATATCTATATGGGAAATAAATATTAAAAACAAAAAGTAAATTTGAGAAATATATAGAATTAAATTGAACTTTTTAACTAAGAAAGAATAAATTTAACTATGAAAGAATAAAATATCTGTATAATACAAAATACCAAACATACATTATAAGAAAGATTTGTGAAAATACAGAATTGTGGAAATTTATGTGGGAATGGAGTGAACATAAATAGAACGGAATGTCCAGGGGTGTGCAAATTTGTTGTAAAGTGTTGAAAATGTTGTTTATTAATTTATAAACAATTAAATAATTAATAAATTATATTACATATATACAGTATATACAGTTGACATGCCAACTGTTTTTAATAACCTTTCATCAACCTTTTCAACTTTATTAAAGCGCCCGTGTACCCAACCGATTTCCTAAATATCGGATTTACAGTATAGAAGTTTTTTCCCCCCATAATATGCCTCTCTTATTCTACTTCAAACATTCAACCTAATAACAGCAGCAGATGTGTGAGCTCTTAATTTTAAGAAAATATGAAATTTACTTCTAGCTCATAGCATTTATGAACCAAAGGTAAATTTGCACATTATCTTAACAATTTTGGCGAACTGCTTTGTAACTTGGGAGACCTTTTTATGCATGGATCTATGAGGATTTTTAGTTACAGCAGCCCAAAAAAACTGATGAAATTAAACCTAAGGTGTGTCCTTGGGGCAAACTCCTGAATATGATAGTTTTTTAACTTCCATGAATTTTTATCATGAGATCTAGCTCGCTTAATAACTATGGGCCACACCCTATAGGTTCATTGGTTAATTTAAAGCAAAAGTTTGGCTTATCTAGATTGTTTTAATACTTTTGCTAAAAGGGACTGAAGACTATCAGCTATAGTGTTATAATATAAGATCTCTTACCTTTTGGTAAAAACATGCAGATGAACACAAGTGCCACTAGTGACTTCATTGCTCCTGGATTGCAGAAGTGTGACGGTGTGATGGAGTTCAGGGTTGTTATTGAGAAAGGGATCTGACGTCCAGTGTTATTAGGGTGCATTGGAAGGAGGAGTCTGGAGTACAGGAGGAGGGATTTGTTACAGCAAGACTAAGTCTGTTTTACTTAAATGACAAATGGATCTGGGTTCTTATGCATTTTAACAAACTAAATAACAACTTTTCAATGAAATTGTCTTTTATACAAATGGTCAGAACAGCATCAGTTGCACAGCTCCTGATGTACTCAGGAGGATGTCTTTTGGAATATTGGCTTATGAAGATCGGCGTTCCCTGTGACTGTGACTGCAGCCTTGTGCTGCCATCTGTTGGCATGTTCCAATACTAGTCTCTTTCGATACCACAACATAAAAAAGTACGCGTCTGTGTCTTTAAGTGCAGGGGAAAGAAAAATAAAAATAGCAATGACTTTGAGTGAGACAGTGTACTTGTTGAGTGAGTGTACATTTTAGCGTAGAACACTGTTTGCAATCCATCCAGTTGTTTGAAGTTTAGCATTCTGATCAACGAGTAGGTCCCAGTGAATTAGACTACACAGAGAAGGGAGCACACTTTAAAGTATACCTTAAGCTGTGGAATCCACTGCAGCAATTTGCAATGCATTGCTCTGATATCCCAAA
Source organism: Clarias magur (assembly GCA_013621035.1). NCBI lineage: Eukaryota > Metazoa > Chordata > Actinopteri > Siluriformes > Clariidae > Clarias > Clarias magur. The sequence continues at coordinate 62,785 of QNUK01000893.1, read as the reverse complement.
TGTGGTGACTTGAATTTTTTTCTACCCCAAATTTAATGAGCATGGCATTTTTAACAATCAAATATATTTTTGAAAAGCAGTAGATTTAACAGTAGTGTTTTTTTTTTTTTTTTTTTTTGTAGAATGAATAATTTGAGTTTTCATTATTTCTTAGGGGGACATTTGCTTTGATTTACGAGTATTTTGATATATGAATGATTTTGATATATACGAGTATTATATTGATAATTATGCCCACAATCCAAGGTTCCACTGTACAGTACTTACATGGCCAAATGTATGTGGACACATTCTGTATTTATTCATTCCTCAGCTGAGGTTTCGTTGGGCACAGAGTTCACACCTGTGGTACAGTTCTAGTTCATCACAACAGTGTTCAGTGGGGGTGCAGTCAACACTCAGTGCAGAACATTAAATTTTAAACATACAGACTACTGTAGCTTTAAGTTAAGCCTGTTGAAATAAAAAAATTAAGTGATAACAGTTTAGCGACATGAAATAGTTTCGCCTTCGCAAAGTGTAATGGGAATCCAGGTAGTTACCAAAACCCTTCGTCTTCTACAATACACTGTGGCTGATGATTTGAGGCATATGAATTCCTTTATTTTGTTTGATATTTCTTTGAAACGTCTCTGTTACCGACAGCTGAGTAAATGGCACTTGAGCTGCTGTACTCTTTCGCTCTCTCTTAAAGGAATATGAGCAGTTTTCAAAGTTGTTTCTTGCAGAACAATGCACAACTTCATACATAGAGAAAAAATATAGTTATAATGTGTGTTCTGTTATTCTACATAATCAAGGGTGCCTCTTTGACTTGAACGTCGTCTGTGTCCCTTGTATAAAAATGATACACAACTTTATTTACACATTACAAATCAACTAATTTTTTTTTTTTTTTTTTTTTTACTTTAGTTAATGGAAAATCCAGTATATTCTAGATAAAGTGAAATATTTAAAGCGTTTTAATTTCTAGCTTGGATTCAATGGTTGCATGTTTAATACAGGACATTTACCTCCAGTTTTATCTCGATTCAACTTCTCTTCTTTACTGGTGTTGGGGCTGTGAAAGAGAGATTGAAAATATATAACATGTTTCACACACACAAAAAATGCAACAATTGAAAATCAGTTTTAGTTTCTTTTACTTACATATCACAACATACATAACATACTTCACTTCAATATTTAAATCGTTAATTTCTCCCAATTAAAAGTCTGAGAGACATGCACTACTTATTTATATTTCACAGCTTTAGTTAATAGTCATCAACGGTAAATTCATTAATGTTTAAGTACACTGTTTTGTGAGTACTTGTACTTTTGCACGTCAAATACATTTTAAAACATCATGTACTCGTGACTCGTGAAGTTCTATTAGCATTTTACTGCTAATTTGCGAAATTCCCTGACTGGACTCAGAGTTCTGCTCTCTGCAGTGTTACATTTACAGTACGTTTTTCGAACAGCAGCGCGCTCAGTGTTTAATCATGTTAAATACTCGCATAGAGTATCGAATAAAACACTGCCAGAGCCCGGACACTGCACCTCATCTCTGCTGATTAAACTCGCTCTGGTCCGCGTTTCCTCCTTAAAGTGTCGGAGTGAAACACGCAGACTCGCGGTTCAGTGTGTGTGTGCGGTGGACCGTTACAAACGCGTTAATTATCTGAACACGCTAGTTTCATATCCTCGCCACAGTGGCGGTGGGCTGCGCAAAAAAAAAACACCGCACTTGGCGGGAGAAATTCAAATATTGCGGCGGTCACAACCACCTACAGCGAGAAACCCGGAGGAAAGCACGACATGCGCGCTACTCGTGTGTTAAACGAAAAAATCTCTCCTTTTACACCAGATTTTTAATTATCCGTATTAACCGCGCTGGAACAAACAAGCTAAATGCTAAAGTGAACACCGGGACTGGCCTGCTGCTAGGTAGCTATCGTTAGCTCTGGAGCGGCTGTGACAGGATTCAGAACAGTAACTTACACACTATAAAGTTGTGTATGAACGCAGACGGAGTCATTACTTCAGTAACATGTTACTCACCGGGAATTGTACGGAATGTTCCAGATGCTTCTTGTGCGTTCCCACAGCAGCGTGTCCTCGCTTCTTGTCTCTGATGTTACACCAGACTTCCCATGAGCACTTTACTCAATTATTTAAGTTAGTCGAAGACCAATTTCTATTAGTGAAATAAACTTAAAGACAAAATAATAGTTTTTTTTTTAGGCAAAATATGATTTGGAGCTTGGACCTTGATCATCTCATAGAAAAATACTTTGTTTCAATAAACATACATGCGGTAATGTAATACAGTTTTGTTTGCACAGCAATGTATTTTAAAATATATGAATCAATATATAGCAATAGGTTATCCATCCATATATTGCAAATATACGGGGAGGTTTCTCATATATTGAAATATATTTCCTAATGTATTGCAATATAAATGATTGCAATATACTATCTATGTTTGTTTCGTAAGGGAGGGAAGAATCCACACACTCAGCACTGCGGCATTGGGCCCCAAAAGTACCCCATAGAGAGGTCTCATGCTTTGTGGTCTGTATACCTTCGGTTAACTTTAAAGCCAGTGCCTCAATCATCCCACTTTGCCTTGACTTTCTTACTTCTAACAGTTTGTGCTTCACTTTGTGGTTCAGAGGTTCACCTCAGTGATCATTGGACACATTAACATGATACCCATAAAGATCATGTTAAAGCCCAAGATAAAATTTACAGTAAGTGGAAGGTATATGGAACTTGTCTTTCCCCTCTGTAGGAAAGTGAACAAGACCGCTAGTCACAGATGACAGATGCTCAAGATAACATTTCCTGTTGGTTTCAGATTGAGTTGCCTAAATGCTGTTGCAATATGTCACTACGGAAATATATCTACTGTTTTTTTTTTGTTTTTTACTTTATTTTTTAGTAGTAACGCACAATTTTATCCTTTATATGATGTAGCTTGAAAAGAATTGGAGGATTAAAAAATATATATTTGATATTTGCAATCTGTAATTACCACATATACTGAACATCTTAGCAGAAAGTCAGGCCAGTCCATTTATTTTTTGTTTAATTTTTTATATTAACTTGAGTGGAATTCAAATATGTTGATACATTGTTTATGTCAGTTTGCTGCATACATTTTTAGAAATCTACATGAACTCTAATAAATCTAAATAGGTGTTTATAAATATCTATAAATTTATTTTTTCATTTATTACATTAAAAAAACGTACGATTAAATAAATAAGATTTCTTTAGACAAACATTTCTTTAGACAAACAAGGTTATGTGCAGCTTGTAGATTTTATTAGACAGATACAGTATAATAAAATGCAGACCATTCAGCAGTTTGGTTAGGTTACAGACCAAAGATAGATAACAAAGATGGTTAGATAACAAAAATATCTCAATAAAATATAGTATTTGGTGTTTAGGATGAAATACAGTATGCTCCAAAATGTGCAGTACTGAAATAAAAGACTAACAATAATATCTTGTTGTCTTCTCCGTGTTTATTTCTCCTGAAAGAAACTAACGCACACTATTAGCTTGTTAATTTACCATGGTATGCGTAATGTAAATGTTAAATGTGTGCGCACCGCCTCCCTGTAGACAGTGTTCAGATCGTTCATGCAGATCCTCAAGCCGGAGCAAAGGTTGCTGCAGATGCCTACAAAAGTAGACAGTCTGCTGGCACGGTTCTGGGTGGATCTTCACAGTTGAACACACTCTCCTTTACTCCTTCTCCTGGTACTCACAAGGTACCATCAGGTGGTGTAAGATCGGGGGAATGGGGTGGGTATGAGAAGCAATTGTTCTGCTTTTTCAAACTCAGTCCTCGTTCACGGCCGCTATCATACGAGTGGATATAAAATTCAACTACGAATACTTTTTTCTCAGTCGAGAGACCCATTTCCAACAAGCAACTGCACAACTCAGTTATTCTTTTCACTACCGCGAACACGTACGGCTGGAGCTTTGCCATATCAGCAAATGCACATGCGCATCTGAGATGCTTAAGTTTCAATACAGGTAGTCCCAGACTTACGAACATTCGAGTTAAAAATTTTCTTCAGATTCAAATGGACCACATTTCTGGCGGTTTCAATGAATTAGTCCGGGAGCACGATGATAGAAAATGTCTGACCTGTAAAGCTGTCCTGATGGTGAATAATCCTAATTTTAGAAAATCCTCAAACAAAACAGTTCACAGTCTACTACAGTGGAAAACATCTCTGAGACAAAATGGCATCCAGGATTCCCCTCATGATTTATATGCACAAGGACAACACTGTTACATTTCACATAGCCAGTAAAACCTTGGATTGCGAGTAACTTAGATGGCGCAACTCGGTTAGCAAGATGAGCAAAAATTTTTATAAACATTACCATAGAAATCTAGCGGGATTTTGCATCATGAGCAGTGCATAATGCATTTTCTTCTGAGCCAATGAATCCTGTCTCGGGCGCGTGCCCTGTGCGATTTTGGGTCATCATCTCCCATGCTCGTTCTCAGTGAACATGCCTGACTTGTGAAGTTAATATACGTTTACATGTGTGTGTGTGTGTTTGAGACATCACACAGAGTTTTCTCTGTGCCCTTAAATCGTGAAACACGCAGTGTCTGAGATTCATTTCCTTATGCACAGTTATGGTTTTTGGCCACATGATAGCAGTGTGGGGAAAGGGGACAGAGATTTAATCAAGTGGATCGGTACCGTATGCTTTAAATCGGATAGTTGTGTTAAACTTTGTGTAAGATTCACCCTGTCAGACTTGAGAACAAATCCGACTTCTGAACGAGCTCCCAGAACAGAGCTCGTTTGTAAGTAGGGGACTACCTGTAAGATAACATATTGAGCAAGCCAAGAAGCCATTGACCATATATAATATTAAATTAACTTTTTAAACTTTAACATCTTTTTTAGCTGATTTACAAACACTGTGTAATTGAAATGAATGCGAGAGTAAAACTCAAACCAAATATATGCATTTTAATATTTCTCAAAAATGGCAGAGCAAAATGGAGAGAAAGCGAGAGAGAGAAATCGAGAGAGAGAGAAGGAGAGAGAGAACTTTTTTACTTAAAACTTTGATTTATGCAATACACCAGAAGTTCCCATCACCATTACACAGGTTTCCCTCACAGCACTGTGCATCTGTTATTTTAATTCCTAGGAAATCCTCACTGAACGATGCCGCCAAATCACAAATGCTCTTGGTGGCACATCCTTTTATAGGCAGTGTATTGTTTCTTTTTTTATCTGAGAGAGAGAGAGAGAGAGAGAGAGAGAGAAAGTTACCTTGTAATTTGGAAAAAGTCCCCAGTTATTTACATCTCTATGTTTAAAATGTAAAGAAATGTGTGATGACACAACAACAGTTTATAGCTGCTTTAACATGCACAATTAAAGGAACTAATAGGAACCAGCTTATGTTTATAATAAATATTGTGGTTATAGTTATGATTGACTCCACTTTCCCTCCACCATCATAAAAGCATGTCATTATTCAGATCATCAATTAAATAATATATAATTAAATATTTCTATTAAAGGCAGTGATATTGTATATGGATTACTGTATTCGTAGTTATGATTTGTTGTGTGGCACAATAATACTGTCTATGTGCTAAATGCCACAACATAAAATTGTGTATTTAGTAATGTTTGAGCCAGAGCGTTTAAGCTATAAATACTGTTTCTATGTTTATATACTTAGTAGTGTAGTGGTAACAAAAACGCAGACAAAAATGGTGCTATGTTTAATATAAGTAAATGTAAAATAATGTAAAAAGTATTTACCTAATGATGTACCCGTGTTGGATTCTGTTTAATATTAAAGTGGCCAGATAAAGAAAGAAAGCATCCTCTAGGTGCTTTGGATTTCTCCCACAGTCTAAAGAGATGTAAAGTGCCTTGCCTGCTCCACAACTTTATCCCCGAGCTGTCTGGTGTGTTCTTTGGGCGTCTTGATGCTGTTTTTTTTACTAATGTTCTCTAACAAACCTCTGAAGGCTTCACAGAACAGCTGTATTTATACTGAGAAAAATAAATAGCAATGCCCATCACAGCCCAGTAAAAAAAAAAAAGTAAAAAAAAAAATATATAATATATATATATATATATATATATATTCATTCATCCATTCATCATTTTACTTTCACTTCACAATTATGTGCCACTTTGTGCCATTTTGTGTTGGAGTACTTTTTTCGTGCCTGTGTCTGACATCCCGAGTGTATCCCACCTCGTGCCCTGAGATATAGACTCCAGGCCTCCCACGACTCGGTAAAGAGACTGATTGAGCATGTTTACCTGATGCAGTGATGCAGTAATCTTCATCTCCTTCACATCTCATGGTTCCTAAGCAGTCGTTTACATCACAGTTGTAGCACATTCTCCCGTTAGGAGTCTGCTTCGGAAGAGCTTACCAGAGAAATAAAATCAAATAAAAACATTGTGTTTTAATCTTTACTAAGAATTACTGTAAGGACATGTGATACAGTGATTACTGTATCTACTGTAATCAGACTACTAACTTTAAAGATGCCTAATGACTTGTGTACCATACAATAAAGATGAACCAGCAAAGATTAAATAAGAATCATTTTAATGTGAAATAATGAAAGTATGAACAGATACTGATAAACTTCTGTAGTGGTTTTACCTGGCAGCGTTTCATTGTTACACAGGTCAGTGGTGCAGCATTTGCCATGGAGAATCACTTTCAGGGCTCCCACATTTACAGACCCATTAACACAACGTACAGACTCAGTCCAATCCTTAATATGCTGCAGGTTTTCACCATCTGTAGAACATTCCACATATGAATGTGATCAGAAAATTAGAAACTAACTCATTGTTAGACTGATTACAGCTTGTATACATTATACATTACATACTGTATATGTTACATCCATTTTGTTGAATTTGTAATTAATAATAATAATCACATCAAAAACACAATCATCAAAAATCAGGTGAGATTAGAAATTAGAAACTGCTATTCAAAAGACAAAATTGTTTAGCAGTTTATTCACCTGCATTGAATGATAACTTGACAAGTGGAATCTATGAAGAGTTTACTTTTTGTGCTAAGGCAATGCATTCTGAATTCTGATTGTTCGTAAGATGCTGATTCATTTTCTGTATTCATGTCATCTGATGTCTTTTCTATGTTGGTGAATAAAGTTACAATTTCATTTTAATTAAAACTGATATACCCTTACTGCATTAAAAAAAAAACGCAAAAAAAAAAAAGCCATTTAATGGCGTCCTGTTTTTTTTTTTTTTTTCAAAAACTAAAAGAATTGAAATAAGGTTTAATTTTTGGAAATAGCATTGCATAATTTGTGCATAATTTCATTTAAAATAAGTTTTAAATGAGGTTGTTTTTTTCTCTCTCTTTTTCTTTGTTAAACTGAGTGTAACAGCACCACCAGCAGTTTTAATTAAAACACATAATTGTATTATTATTATTATTATTATGTATATTATTATTATTATTATTATACCATACCTTTTGACTTTTGGAAGTTGGAAAAAAATCTTTCAAAGAACCATCCACCTGAAAAGATTTTTTTTTAATTATTAGTTTCCCTTATACACACATTTTGTTCAGTTAAAACAAATAATAAAACAATTATTTTAGTCAAAAACCACAATATGATTTTTTATAAATTATAGCAGTTGGTGTTGAAAGATTGCTGTAGTATAAAACAGATAAAACACTTTTTTTTAGGAAAATAGTTAACCTCATGATTACAAGTACATAGTTTTATTCAATTAAAAATAATCTTGGAACTGAAGTAATAAATATTTAGGTTATAAATAATTTTTGGTGTATAGGACACACACACACACACACACACACACACACACACACTTACCCGTTAATACAGAAAAAGTCATAGTGATGCACTGATTTGAATGACTTCGGACTGTTGTTTGAACGCTACCTGGCAGTTCTCGTAGACAAGTCAGTGACATCGCTAGGGGAGAATGAAAATGAAAACTGAAGCATATCTATAAAAAAAAAAATAAATAAAATAAAAAAAATATTGCCATTATCCGCTTTTTGTTTTACCTTTAGAGAAAAGCGTGCAGATGAGCAGCAGTGTGACTTGAAACTTCATGGTTGGTGTTTTGCAGAAGTCGAGGTGTGAAGTTGAAGCAGATGGAGATAAATTGTCAGTCTGAGAGGAAGCCTGGGTTTATGGTGATTCATGATGTGTGCGAGGGAGGGGTTTATTGCACATTTTCTAGATATATAGTAGTCTGCCTTTTTTTTTTTCAAGTGCCTTGCACTTTATATCAGAGTCTTTATATTACACCTGGTAGCCTGCTTTGTTGTATTATATAGTTACCTATCCCAGTGGACTTGGGGCGTAAGAAAGAGTACACCCTACGGGAAATTTGGAAATGCCAATTAGCTTAATCTGTGCATGTCTTTGGCCTGTAAGAGGAAACTGGAGTTCCCAGAGGACAGGGAGAATATGCTAATCATACCCTTGAACAGAGAGGTGCGACGCCACAGTGCTAACTGCTATGCCACCTTGTTCATTATTTGTACTTGGGTTCTTTAATGATAAACGCAGAAATTTATATTTCAGGCAGCAGCAGACCAGTCTCAGGTTTCCAGAGGTGGAAAGTAACGAATGACATTACCCGCATTACTGTAATTAAAAAAGTATAAGTACACACAAAGAAAAAACAAAACTCAGAGTATTTTTTTTTAATCAGTAATTTTACTTTTACTTAAGTATGTTTTGTTTGAAGTATTGTAATTCGCTACATTTTAAATCATATTTTTAATGAAAATGCAAAAAAAAATATTCTGCTTTGTTCGTTGCGTGTGTCTCGTGTCCTGGTCGCGCGCCGCTCCAGACTCCACTCCAGGTTTTCTGACTGTTTCCCCACATCGGCGTCTACCTGACCTTCCACACGGCCGCTTCCGCCCTGATAGTGACGTCATCAACCAGCGCCACCAGATATAAACCCGAGAGCGACGCGGGAAAGAGGAAAGAGGTTGTGATTCTGGCGTTTCGATATTTGGTTGTGTTTTTCTGGATTTGACTTTTTTGCCTCCCATTGACTTTGATTATTGCTTTGGTTTGTAGATATATTTGTAGATAATTTCACTGTGTGTTTGTGCACTCAGCAGTAGTGGGGGCGTGGCTGCCATTTATTTTCGGAAGAGGGAATTTATTCACTGTTTTTGGTTTAGGGAGTCAGGGAAGGGACCTGGAGTTTTGTTCGTGTTGTTTTTTTTTTTGTTGTTGTTGCAGGTAATCTAGCCATTACATATAAATACCATTTAGTTTATTATTTTGGCCTGAGTCCACCCTGAATCTGATCCTCTTCCTGTTGTGTGTGTGTGTGTGTGTGTGTGTGTGTGTGTGTGTATTTTTTTGTAAAGCAATACAAACCTCATTTTTTCATCAGTTAATGACTGGATCTAGTTCTTTCTGCCATATACCACCATTTCCATACAGTTTATAATAGAACCCTGAACCGTTCTCTTGCTGTTCGGCCGACACTAGACTGGGACGTGACACCATATTTAAGTGACCACTTTGATTTTCAAGCACAAGAAAGACGACAGCTTTATTATGCAAAGGTGTTCCTTCAGTTAAAAACAACTAGTTTGAGATTTCTATCTGCTCATCTTTTTTGAACTACACTAGAATGCCTCATCCCACCCCCGTTACTGAGCTTTTAAAAAAAAAAAGAGTAAGAGTAAATTTTTTATGAGCTACGTTTACTTGAGTAGATTTTTATAATGGTAACTTAACGTGTACTTCAGTAAAATTTCACTGAAGTAACAGTACTTTTACTTGAGTACAAAATTTTAGTCCTCTTTCCACCTCCGCAGGTTTCTTAGGCTTTCAGTGGTGAGACTACACTCTCAGCACAATGTCATTAGACCCCTTTGGATCTCAGACGATGTCCAGACAGCAGAATCCACCTGAATAAAAACAAACTTGTCACTGTTCCAAGAAGCTACAGCTGTGCCTGGTTATACAGCACAATACTGTCACTCTGTATCTCGTTTCCAGTTTTATAAATTTCAAGCTCAGCATGATTCAGAGCCTTCAGTGTTCATGATCTGGATTGCTATTTCCTATAAAACTGGATAAAATGTATTACTATATTTACTCCATACTTTATCTGTTCTGTTAAAATGCAGGTGTTTAAGACATTTTTACACCAGTTCATTATTATACTGTGGACATCATGAATGGGTTGTTAGGAGGGGGATATGTTCTGATGATTGAATACGATTGAATACTATCTTTTGTTGATTTGATGATAGTAATACATACTATACACTGCTAGGGCAAAAAATGATCACAATAATTTTGATTTAAAACTGATTGGATAATGACGGCAGTGATTAAGACAATTATTTTAACCTTAGCTGATGCAGTGAGAAGCTTCTCATTTCTTAAACAACCATGTCAGAAGACATTTGATAATCCTCTGATAATGGAAAATATGTTACTATTGTCAGGTATCCAGGACAGACAGCAACTAACAAGATTTTAATTTATTGGAATTGGAAGTATAGTGCTGTATTTAAAAAAAATAAAAATAAAAACTAAGGCCACTTGTTTGTTGTTGTAGTCCAATAAACTGTAGTAAGATGGATTGAAATAAAGAGAGGAATGATGGATGAGCTTCCGCTACCTGCTCTGTTGGTTGCAGATAAACTAAAAATTTGAATGAGTGAGGAAACAAATCCATGGATCAATTTATTATTTAAAATCTGGCACCAAATAAAAAAAATTGGCGATTTGGAAGACGAAATGACGAAAATGTTAAGATGGTGTGCCTAAGATTCTGACATGGGTAAAATTCAAAGCTTTGAGTCAAAGTAATTAAGCAATTTTAAGTAAAAAAAAAAAAAAAAAAAGCAATTACTAGAAGTTACTCCAGTTGAGGAATGGATTGATATGATAATATATACGCAATAGAAAAATTATCAATCGCCTTCCAGGAGTCCCAAGTCATATTTCTGGAAACGATGGCTGGTCACACATGCTTTGGCTCGCACATCCTCTTGAATGGAGCTCTTTGCCTTCCCTCATCTCTGTAAGACACACAAGCATTTATTCTTCTCCTGAACAACTAATCTGGAAATAAATCAAACAGTGCTGTGGATTCATTCTGTACAAAAATCAGTGTTTCATTCTTTAATTTAAATACTCATTTTCTCATCAATTTATAAAAGCACCTGAATATAAATAATGAAAACAGTACTTTACTATTTTATCCCATAATCAGAATTTACCACAAATGTGTGTTTAATATTATAAACCTTATTTAAAATAAATAAATAAATAAATAAACTACTTTACTGGGTCAGGTCTAGGCTCAGCAATGTTACGTGGCAATACATTTTTTCCCCCATTTTATTTTCTTTGTTTTGCAAAAGTAAAAGATAAAAGCGTTCAAGAAAAACAAATGAAGTAAAGGCAACTTAGGTTCATATTCCACAAGAATTGACATTCCACAGGATACCCTGGAGTGGAGTTTAATTGTATGAATAAAAAGTCGAAAAGAAGTAAAGAGAGACAATAGATTATTTATAAACTTTATTTTTTTTTTTTTTATAAAAAAAGAAAAAATGGAAAGCATTTAGCAAAAAAAAAAAAAAAAGAAGAAGAAGAAGAAAAAAAGTTGTAACGCCAACTACGTAATGTCCACAACAGATTCCACAGTGTGGTCATAAAGGATGCTTCAGGGCAATTTGATTTGATTTGTTTTTTTCTAATAAGATGAAAATTTAAAAAAGATACGTAATTTAAACAGTTTGTTTTATTTATTTTTTTCCCTTAAATTTCCATCTTACAAAAAAGGGAAAGCGTTTAGCAAATAAATTGGTGTAAAGCCAACTAATGTCCACAAGATGGCAGTGACATTCTACAGGATGCCCTGCTCAAGGCGGTTTAAAGCTGAAAAAAAAAAAGTAAATACAGTGGAAACTGGGATTGCGAGTAACGTGGTTTACGAGTGTTCCGCAAACCGAGCAAAGAGTTTTAATCGGAAACCGAGCAAGTATTAGTTTTCGAGCGCAGAGTAACATGTATCACGCATGCGACTCTTATTTTGACACAGAGCGGCAAGTGATCAGAACTGAGCCAATGATTTTTTCTCTCTCTTGCGTCCCGTGTCAAAATAAGAGTCCGCTGCTGCTTCTTAGTGCTCGTCTCTTATAGTCAACATCTCCCTCTCTCTTCTGTGTGCGCGCGCCACACACACACACCTCCCCGGCGCTTTACACACACGCTTTATTTACACGGAATCACTGGTGTAAAGTAAAAAAAAATAACAAATGAACCAGCAGTGATTCCGTTAGTAAGCCCACGCGAGTATCAGTAGAGAGATCTCTCCCCCCCCCGTTAAAACAGTATTAGCATTGTGTATGTTAGTTTCGGAACTTAAATAGCGAGATGTGGGAGGGAGGAAGAGTTTTACTGTTTAAGATGAGGCGAGGGGCTGTGCGCACAAACGGAAACACTTAACTGCCTGGATTTATTTTTACTTTTTTTTTTTTTATGTTAAGTGCAGATAAATTTGTTTTATTTTTTATATGCCCACAAGTGGGCATATTTTTACTTTATATGTTGTATTAATTATTTTTATGTATTTATTTTTTTGGGCTGTAGAACGAATAATTTGAGTTTCCGTTATTTCTTATGGGAAAAGTCAATTTGGTTTATGAGTGTTTTTGGAATACGCGCCTGCCTCCAGAACGAATTATGCTCGTAATCCAATGTTCCACTGTAAAAAAAAAAAAACCAGAAAGAAACAAAAAGAAAAGAAAAAAAACAGAAAGAAACAAAAAGAAAAGAAAAAAAAGGAGAAGGCGTTTAGCAAATAAATTGGTGTGGTGTCAACTCATTTCAAGAAACATTTTATTTCTTTTCGACAGTTCAGTGGATTTTAATTGTATACATAAAATTTTAATTGCATAAATAAAAGTTTAAAATGAACTAAATAAAAGCAAAAGATATACGCTGAAAAACTTTTTCCTTTCAATATTTTACATCTGAAAATATAAATAAAATAAAGGGGAAGGCGTTAAACAAATAAATTGGTGTAATGACAACTAATGTCCACAAGTGGGCGTCAAAGGATGGCGGTTTATTGTATCGATAAAAGGTTGGAATAAAAAAAAACACTCTTTTTTTTATACATGTATAATTGTTTTCTTTATATTCCACATCACAAAAAAAAGAAAAATAGGGTGACAGCGTGTGCAAATAAATGAGTGTTATATGAACTCAGAATACCCTGTGAGACATTATCTGATTGCAGTTTGGTTAAATATTTTTAATAACAACAACAAATATATTACATAAACAAACAAACAAATAAATAGACTGCCTGAAAGTCTCCGTAAATACATCGAATAAAATACTAACTGGTGTTACACGCAGGATTTGTGTACACAGATCTCCTGTTTGTTTGTTTATCACGCACTGATTCATTCATGCCACTAGACGGCGCTAATCAGTCGCCCCGCCTTATTTCCGGTCACGCGTGCCCGACCGGGAACAAGAACATGGCGGAAGTTAATCTCCCGAAGTGAGCCGGAGAATCGGGGCAGGAAAACAAAACAACAAGCAAGGAGGCGCTCGCGCTTCGAGTTCAATATTCAAACTCTATTAAGGTAGGAAGTTTGTTTTTCTTTAAATGAATATATAAATAAATAGTACCGAAATGTGTGTGTGTGAATCTGGTCGCTGGCTAAGCTAAGTTAACGACGCGGTTATTATTAGCTCGCGCTGTCAGCGAGAAGGGCCGCGTCGCAAATGGGTGGGCGGAGCACTACATAGGCGCACTCGGTGTTCTTATTCCGTGTTCTTGATAGTGTGCGAGGGTAGAGCGCGATAAAGGATTTGACACGCCGCCACTGACATTGAGTTACAAGGCAGGTGCTTCGAGTTCCTGGCGGAAATCTTCTCCGCAGTTCGCTTTTATGGTTTAGTTTGTTTATTGTTTGTGTCATTTGCTGGCTAGGGATGAATATAAACGATATACATGTTAAACGTGAACATATTTAAAGGCTGATCTTAAACAAAAAGTGAAACTTCCGAGTAAACGCCACATTCACTAAGCGTCTAAACTGGGTGTTTTGTCCAAGTTTTAAAAAAACATTAAATACGTCTCAGATATTTGGTTCACATAATTTTTTTTAAGTTTACCAGTGTAATATTATCGGTAAGCACACACACACAGTTAGTGTAGCTCTGCTCTATCACCATCACAGTGTCCCAGCCTTCTGGGAAACTCATCAACAGCAGCGTGACGTGATGACGTCATGGAGAGAGGGCGGGGCTGAACCTTCCTCATTCCACCTGAAGCTGATCAGTTTAATGAACACTGCTTTGTTTATTTGCTATATTTATCATCTGAGCAGATACACAGCTCTTCCATCATTAAGCCCCGACTCTTCACATTCTCGAAGTTAATCACACACTAATAAGCACTAAAAGAAGTCAAAATAAATGTTCGCCTACAGTCATCATCTTCGATCACGCACTGAAATTGAAAGCAGTTACTTACAAAGTTTGTAAAAGTGCTGTTTTATGAGAGAGAGAGAGAAATTCTGTGGTGACAGAAACCTCACAAGGGGGGTTCAAGTCAAACCGGGACTGGTGGTTGAGAGTAAAAACCTATTATCTTTCTCCCTGCTACACAAACACACACTTTCACTAGAGCTTGGACACCATCAGGGTACAAAGTTTTCTCAGTACATCAGAGCAGTGATTATATATAAAACACGCTGGCCTCCCAGGATCTCCTTTAAACATGGGTGCTGAGCACAGGTCTGTACGGGAGGCTGTGGCGATAACTCCCAGCCGAGTTTCTGTAACATGCGAGTGGTGTTGGTGAACATACGTGTGCGTGTGAATCCTGATGAAGGATTGCAACAGAAAGAGACATCTATTATTCAACAGAAATATCATCAAATATATATATATATCAAATTTACCTGGGTGAACACCTCGTGTGTGCATATATACACACAAACACTGTATAATATATTCATTCATGTTAAATTGAGTAGAAATGCTCAAATTTAACATATACAGACTAGAGGTGCCAATAATTTTGAATTTGAAGTATTAGGGGAAATTCTTTTTTTGCTCTTTAAATCTTTTTTTTTTTTTATTATTAACCTAGTTAAAGAAGGATTAAACCAAAAAAACTATTTCCTTTTTCATTGTTCTGCTATTTTGATGAAACATTTATAAACATGTGAACAAACAATTAAGTAAATAAGCTGATTTAGTTTGTTGGCTTTAAAACAAAAAGTGATAAATTGACTAAGTAGAGGTTTTGTCAAGTTTGTGTTTACAGATACTTTTTTTTTTAATATGAACAGTTTTATTCGTACGCAGTTTAATGTGTTGTTTCACAGTGTTATTAGTGACAAAGTGCAGCCACATGAACATCAATAAATGATTAACCCTGAGGCTGAACATTTATATGAGCTGTGTGCGCGAGTGAGAGCTTAGAGTTCATGACAGAGACGGTGTGTGTCGTATGGAGCGGCGATGGTAAAACCGCAACCTTTGGGACAGGTGTGTGTGTGTGTGCGCGCGCGCACGCCTTAGGATCGCTGAATGAACTGCAGCAGTGAGTAATAAGTCAGGAATGTAGATATCTGACGAGTAATGTGACGCGAGTGTAGCGCAGCTCGCGGTTCATCCTAGTCTTTGGGCCGTGGTTTCGTTTTGAAACGCACCTCAGGAAAGAATTCCTCCGTCCCGAGTGGAGATCAGCACGGCAGATCACAACAGTCTCAGGCGCCGTGTGAGAGACTTCTGATTAAAATGATAATCTCACATGTAGTACGAATCCGTAGAGCTGTTTGGGACGGGGACCACCAGGGGACCGTCGATACAAAAATATCTCGATACCTCTGGGTTGTGATTCTATGCACAGGGCTCTGAGTGAATATGAACTGCAGCTTCACCATCTCGGAGGCAAACAAATATAAATTACTTAAATTTTAATACATTAATTTCCACACAAGAGAATCAGTCACAGTGAATTAAACTACAGCAGCAGCAGCGACGATGACGACGTACAGAAACCTTACCCATACTGTATAACCTTACCTTTTAGGTTGTATATTTACAGTTATAGTGAAGTGATGATGAATATCAGCTGACATTTTATTGGGATTTCAAAGAAAAAAAAGTGTGACGTGCAAAAAAAGACAGCAGAAATCAGACCTAGTGAAGGACGTCATGTTTTTCAGAGAGCAGTTTTGATTGAATGTGGAGTCTCAGTCAAAATCGCACACCTTTATTGTGTTTGATTCATATATGTGTGTGTTGTACAGGTCTCAGGCCTGACGTCGTTCCATGGCCTCCAGCGTTCCCAAACCAGGCCCCGGGAACGGCCAGCCCGTGAAGGCTCAGCTACACATAACTGGTACCTCCTCTCTCTCTCTCTCTCTCTCTGAGATTTTTAATTATTCATTATTCACTCATTGTGTTTATATATTTTTTAAGTACACGTTTAATAATATATGAGACAAATTGTGCCCGTTTGGCTATGATTCCTATTTTAAATGGCACACACTATTGTTTATTCATCCGCGGTTAAAGTTCTGGACGTTCAGTATCGATTTAGCGCCGAGTTTTCTAACGGTAACGAGACGCTGAACACTTTATAAAAAGGTCCACCCGCGAGACACCCGATACCGAAAGTAAAAGCCGAACCCCTGGCTCTCGAGTTCCTGATAACCTTCTCGCCTTTCGTTCCTGCAGTGATCACAGCCAAGCTGAAGGAGAGCAAGAAGAACCGGGTCAGTCTGTACGTGGAGGTGAACGTGGACGGCCAGTCCAAGAAGACGGAGAAGTGCAACAACGTACAGAGTCCCAAGTGGAAGCAGCGTCTCACTGTGTGAGTGTGTGGGGATCATTATAGTTGTGTAACCTTTTACCTTTTCAACAATCGACTGTAATGGCAAATAAAGCAAACAAGAAGATTCGATTCGTGAACTTGAGCCGCTTTCAGACACACCGAGGTTTATTTTAATGCCAAACGATATCATGCCGAATGTTGCGTGCCGGTTTCTGTAGGGCTGTAACGAAGATGAACGTCGCCATGACGGCGACACAAAATCCAGACTTTACAAGTCAAATAAATGCAAAAATTAAAATAATGAAAAGGTCGAGAGCAAGAGAGGTGCGCAGAGAGAGAGGAAGTGTGGCGAGTTAGTTTTGTCGTAAAAAAAGGACCAGGTTGAGACACCGAGACACACAGGACAACCTGGATTTGTTAACCGAGCAGGAGAACAGCGCTCATCGCTTTCAAAATGGATGAAGACGTGCTCTTAAAGTTCAACGGTTAGGAACACAAATCGCCTCAGACTGGAGATCTCGGACGTAGCGCTAAATATATGATGAAATATTTCTGTGAATAATTTTGTGCATAAATGTACTGACTGAAGTTGGGAGCACCCGATACGATATTCATGTATCACGATACCCGGGTACGGATTCTATTTGTACAGATATTCTAAGTATCACAATTTTTTATTATTATTATTAATTACAGGTAGTCCCCGACTTACGAAAGAATTTCCACAGATATGAACGGACCACGGTTCTGCATCTGGTTCAATCACGGAAGTCGCTCACGTGTATTGTACAAAAAAAATTAACCCTGAAAACAGAGATAAAAATCGTATCCGGGATTCCACTCGCAATTTAAAAGCACAACATGCTTCACTGTTCTGGGATCACGTTCGTTAGTCCGATTTGTTCATAAGTCAGGGAGTGTCTGTATCCCGATTCACAGTTAAAGTGTTTTCTGTTACAATTCTAAACGAAACCGTGCTGTGGTGATGTGTCATGTTATAACAACTCGAATGCAAAAGTATAGGACAAACAAACTAATTGATTTTTGGAGACAGTGTTGCGATAGTGTTGTCGCACAAAAAAGGATTGTGTTTTCGATCGATAACCCGATGTTAGTTCGATGACGTTCATCACAATCTCCAGAGCAGCTTCGGCCACCCACGGGTAACCCATGGCGAGTTCGATTCACCTTCAGAATGGGGTCACTTTCTCACTAGGGATCAAACAGAGAGCCTGACCGAGGTGGAGAACACAGCAGGGCTCGTTTTAAACGCACCGACCTTAGTGGTGTTAGTTTTTGTTCAGGTGACCTCGAAGACGCAGTGTTTAACGTTTATATTTGAAACATCAGGAAGGAAGCCGAGCCTAACGATGTGGGAACGACCACAAAACAAGGCGGCTCATGTCAAAGCGTAAACACCTGTTTCGTGAAGCAGCTTTACGTCTGACATTGGAGACTCCTTCCATAAACATTATCGAAGATGACTTGTGTTGTTTGTTTGTTTTTCTGTCCATGTGAACGAGTTGTTACTATAGAAACTGGTAACCTGCTAATCCGAATCCAGAATGCCTGGTGTACCCGTCTCTAACCCGTCTGCTCATCGTCTTTCCTCCGCAGGATCGTCTCGCCGTTCAGCAAGCTGACGTTCCGCGTATGGAGTCAGAAGACGCTGAAGACCGTCCTCTTGGGCTCGACCACGCTCGACATCAGCGAGACGCTCAAGAGCAACGACATGAAGCGTGAGTGCCGGAACGTCATGTGATCGTAACCCTTAATCCAAACGTTTCCCGAATCGCCTGACGTTTGGCCGGTATTACGGAAATGGTACCGTGGTAGAGCAGGCGTTGCGTAGCTCTGGACGTAAACGTGGATTCAGGGGTTTCGGCCATTAGATTTGACACATGCTGATGTTTTTGATGACGGCCTGTGAGGAAAGTGAAGCAAACATTTACATTTATAGACGAGCAATGCAAATGAGTTGTGCAAGTGTGGCGTGTGAGTGAAACAGTAAGCATACTGTAGCTTGGGTGGCTATGCTGGTGGCTACTCTGGGTGGGCGGGGCATCACTCCTCTGTCCATCAGCGACACTAGCCGATCACCACCCTGTGAGCTCATTTCTGTAGAAGATGGTGATTAAATTTTTTTTTTTCATTTTAAATAAAAGCCTACTTACGAAAAGAGTAAAAATGTAAAGTTGCTTCATGATGTTTTTGAGAAGAGAATCGTACAGTAAACATTTCAACGTCTGTAGCGCTCCTCGTGCTCCAAATATTATATTGTAAGATTTCTGTATTTAAACCAAAGTGGCATAGAAACATAAATTATTGTGTCAATTTGGAAACAAGTGTGTGCGCGCATGAGCATGACCCCGTGAGTGAGGCCTTTGTTTTGTTGGTCTCTTTTTGCCTTCCGTGTGTGTGTGTGTGTGTGTGTGTGTGTGTGTGTGTGTGTGTGTGTGTGTGTGTGTGTGTGTGGTGTTGCTTCATCCTCTGCCCAGTGTTTGGTCATCGTGCGCGTGTTTGCTAATGTACCCGCCTGTTAGCAGAAGCGCTACGTGTCGGACGTCAGTGACAGTAAGTGCATCATTTTTGTAATTAGACCTCAGGTCATGTGACATCGCCGTGTGAATCATGTTTTTTTTTTTTCCCCTTTCCATTCCATTGTGACGTTGTGATCAAGCAGGAGGATGTATAGTACTTTTGGTGCACATGCAAGCGAGAACTGAATGAATTAATTTACTTTACCATAATGCAATGCGTCGTATGTTTTGCGTAATTCAAATTCAAAAGTCTTTGTGTTTTAATGTGCCGCTACACCCGCGCGTATCCGCCGTCACTTCAAATTAATAATTTAACGGGGGAAAAAAGTTGTAGTGTGTACAGGGAGCGTTTGATACAGTGTGTATCTGGGGTCAGATGTTTGATTTCCTGAGAGAGGGGTGTGTGTGTGTGTGTGTGTGTCGCTTTCAAAGCATCCCAGCTAACCAGTTTGACCTGCTGAATCTCATTTTAGTGCTGTGACAGAAACCAAGGACGTATAATCCACACACACACACACACACACACTTCCAGCTGTTTGTGCCAGAGGTCTAGTGCAGGATTTCAAAACCCTCATGGGAGATTTTTCTGCGGCTACATTGTAGAAGTCCCTTACTTACGAACGTGCTCCTGGAATGGAATTCGTTCATAACTCGGATTTGTCCTCAAGTCTGCCGAAGTGAGTCTTACTCTTCTTTAACACGAATATACAACGTAAAACACATCAATCCACTTGACTAAATCTGTCCTCTTTCCTCACACTGCCATCACGTGACCAAAAACCATAACTGCGCCTAAGGAGTAATCAATCTCACGGTGTTGTCAGCGCCGTCTTCACCTGTAGTGGACTATGAATTTTGGATATGACTAGGATTTTCCGAAATTAGGATTATTTACCATCAGGACATTTTCTACCATCGCGCTCCCGGACCGATCCGTTAAATCCGTTGAGGCCGACTCATTTCTCCCGCGCGCGCACGCACACAATATACTGGACTTTAGACATTTCATGAATTCATTAACACACTGAAAATATTATCTAGAATTATAGTGTAAAAATAGTAAAATGTAGAGCCGCGGTCCGTTCGTAAGTCAGGGACGACCTGTAGAGTAAAAAGGCCTTGGTGGTGCTGAACAAAAGAATCCGATCATCTAGCTGAGCGTGTTTAGTTGTTAAGGTTAAGGTTAACTCTTCACACGAAGGTGAGGGTTAGTAGGTTGGATCTCTGAAATGTGAAATTAATATAAATATTTAGTATTTGTTTTGTTGTACAGAGCGGATCTTTATTATTATTATTTTTTATTTTTTTAAATACAAATGACCAGCGTGACAGGATGTAATAGAAATCAGAGTTGTGTAACCATCAGTCAGAATTTCATCATCATCCTGACATCTCTCCTGGTGCGCGTGTGCGCGCGTGTGTGTGTGTGTGTGTGTGTGTGTGTGTGTGTACACAGTGAGCGACGTGACACAGACTTTGCCGCTGTACGCAGACAAGGAGCAGACGGACGTTGTTGGAGATCTGGCTGTGTGTCTGGACGGCATGCAGGTCGACCCGGCAGCGTTCGCTTCTGCTGAGGCCAACAACAACAACAGTGAGTCTCTCTCTCTCTCTCTCTGTAGTTATTTCTACCTGTTGTCATGGTAACTCTGTGTCAGAAGCACTGGTTTAGAATTTTGATTGGCGCTGGAATCCCAGATCCCTGCCATCCACTCAGAGTCCAGGATTTCTGTAGCCATGGAATCCAAACATCAGCATTAATGAGCTTTATTTCTTTTAATCCGGATCCGTTCCGAGACGCTGATGTAATATTTTCCTCTCTGTTTTAGCGACGACAAACGGAGAGTCGCACCTTTACGAGGAAGTCGATTCAAGGTGACCTTTCGCCCTGTGTCATAAGCGTCACTGCCGGTTATAAACTGTAATAAGTTACTCAGCTGTGTGTGTGTGTGTGATCTCAGGAGGAGCCGAGAGGCGTCCCCGAGCGTGTTGGACATTCCTAACGGACGCGCCGTCAATGGAACCGGCTCTCCCTCCGTGTCACGACCTCACAGGCCACCCAGACCTTCTCGGCCACCTCCGCCCACGCCACAGCGACCCACGTCTTCTCCACGTCAGTCTTCACGATGTCATTACTGTCGTGTGTTTTTCCGCGTACATATCTCACGGTTTTAATCTTTTTCTTCTTTTTTTTTTTTCCCCCCAGCATGCCCTTCAGTCACTGACAACAGCAGCAGCTCCGCCCAGCCAGAGACACCAGTGCGGATCCCCAACACCGCCCCTGACCCTGCCCCTGTCCCCGTCTCTGTCTCCACCCCTGTCCCCGCCATCCCGATTGGCCCTCAGCCCAACCGGATGTCCATGAGTAACGCCGGACCTCTGCCACCAGGGTATAAAACACACACACACACACACTAACAAACACAAAGCCCTGGATTTATTGTAAAAAGAGTAATGTGTGCGTGGCTGCAGGTGGGAGCAGCGAGTGGACCAGGGCGGCCGTGTGTACTTTGTGGACCATGTGGAGAAGAGGACGTCGTGGGAGAGACCCGAGACTCTGCCTCCAGGGTAAAGCTTCAGCGAGAGAAAGAGAGAGAGAGAGAGAGAGAATTTTGTAAAAATATTTGTGACATGCCACGAAAACTCAGCTGCCTGAACACACTTAGACCAACATGTCGCGTGTTTCCAGCTGGGAGCGGCGTGTGGACCAGTCGGGACGTGTGTACTTTGTGGATCACATGAGCAGGACGACAACATGGCAGCGCCCCACCGTGGAGACGGTGCGCAACTACGAGCAGTGGCAGCACCAGAGGAGCCAGTTACAGGGGGCCATGCAACAGTTCAACCAGCGCTTCATGTGTGGAGTAAGCAATAACACACACACACTTAAATCAGTAGTTGCTATCTTAATAGCTGATTATTTTATTTTATTATTATTAAGTTGATTACTATTATTTCCCTGAAACATACACATGACTTTTGGAGATGTCACAGCGTGACCTTTGTTAAATCAGTAAACTTAAAAATGAATCAAGCCAGTGAGTAATGTTTATTCAGCCAGAACACGACCGGACTGAAACCACAACATGCAACATCAATAATGCAGCTGATGAATGACGACACGAGGCACCGATACACGAGCTGGTTAATTTATGAAGAGAAAAGCGACCGAGTGAAAACAGCCGAGCGTTTAAAAGAAGGCCGGACTGTTTCCTGGGAGGCCGGCGTTTCAGACGCGATCAGACAGACGGACAGTCCGATCCCGTCTCCAGCGTCTCCTTCTACCTTGATGGTGTCCGAGCGCTAGTGAAACACTGGTTTATTCTTACGTTTATCCAATAAATCTTTCCATCAATCCAACCCGGACCCTCAGATCTGCAAATCAACACCCTAGAGCCTGAGCCACCGCTCACACAACTTACCATGAGTGTATCCTTGTAAACATAGTTTCCCCTTGAAGGTATCTCCAGCACAAAAGCTTGAGGTAAAAGCTTTAAAAAATTATTATATATAAAAAAAAAATTTAATGGGTAAAAGCTTTTTAAAATGTAATTTCGTTCAGCACACCTGGAGACGTTTCCTCGGTCATTTAATATACAACGCCGTCATCACAAACAGCCGGGTAACCACATCTCATTGTGGGAAGCCATTAGGGTCAAACATGGTCATATGATTCGCTTTATGAGGGGAAAAAAGAATCTAGGTTAATCACATTAACGTGATTTATTGGGCGAAAATCAAACCTTTTGTAAAATCTCAAAACAAACGTGTTGTATTTATCGTGATCTTCTGTTTTTTCTAGTTGTATTTAAATTATCTTTTTTTTTTTTTTCTGTTTATTGTGAAGGATCAGGCTGCTGCTGCCCAAAATAGAGAGTTTGACCCACTCGGCCCACTGCCACACGGATGGGGTAAAAAATATATATAAACAATGGATCAATTTTACTGCCAATGTGTTGCTTAATATACAGCTGTATGTATGTATGATCAGATTTCCAGCGTTGTTGATTTGTCTCGTGTCTGTCTCTCAGAGAAGAGGACCGACTCCAATGGCCGAGCGTATTTCGTGCACCACCCGACTCGCTCCACACAGTGGGAGGATCCTCGAACTCAAGGGTCAGGATTTAAGGCATTATCATTTTTATTAGACATATTTGATCATGTATTGTTTATTACTGTGTATATATATATATATAAAGATTACTGCTGCAAAAGGAGGAAATTGGGGAGGTTCAGTCCTACATTTAAATATTAAACTTCTTTGTTCAGATTTAAAGGGACTGTCGGGGAGAAGAGAGCATTTTTCTCTTAATAAATACATTTTTATATATATTTTTTGTAATGGAGGTTTGCTTGAGGCAGTTCAGAGTAAAGTTCATGCTAGTCTTCACCCGTCCCTCTTGGTTGCTGTCCTGTAATGGTTTAGTTAGAAGCGAGTGCTCGAATGACTAAAGATGTTACATTCGGTTCAGCCTTTAACTCGAACCTCTGATCGGCTCAGGCTGCTGAACGAGAAGCCGCTGCCCGAGGGCTGGGAGATGAGGTTCACCGTGGAACAGATTCCATACTTTGTGGACCACAACAGGAGAACCACCACCTACATCGACCCACGGACAGGAAAATCATCCCTGTGAGCCGTAGTCACACACACACACACACACACACACACACACACACACACACACGTTAAACACTCACACATTGTTCTGATTTCGTACAGTTTATTACAATACAAACACGGTGACACACTCGCACACCCACACCTATTGTATATAGAATTGCCGAAAGGTCACGTTACGTCAAATTTACATGAACACGTAGTGTACAAATAAATAATAATAAAAGCCTTTGTTTGACCGACATTAACAAAACTAGAAAATTTATAAATGGCAGACGTTTTATTTTATTCTTAATGTAATGTACAATCTTGCATTAGGAAATGCTGACCAAACATACAGTTTATTGAACAAATACAGATGTTTGATGTGGTTCTGTAAGGATGTTTAGCCAACATTAATGGAAGGAGTCTCCAGTGCCAGGATCCAGTCAGCTTGTTACGCCGTGCTGTAGTATAACAGAGAACGAAATTCAATGTTAATGAAGCTATTATAAAGTTAAAAAAAAAAAAAAAAGCCTCCTCATTGGCACGTTGCTGTGTTCTGGGAGAATAATTGAGTTTAATTCTATTTTTATTCTAAGTTTCGGGGCGCAGCAGTAAATCCGTCTCATTGTTTCACCGGTTATTTTTACGACGCTGCGTGTTTTTATTGAATGATCTCTTTCTCTTTGTGTACAGTCAATTAAATCGCATCACGGCGAAACCCGTAGAGCCGGTCGCACCTTCACCTGGCGCAGAGCCATGACCTCTGTAAACGCGCGGGGTGTTTACACTCGTGTCGGTTTCACATCTCTGAAAGTGAAAGCCGAATGAAAAACTGAGATGACAGTTAAAGAAAACTGAAAGCCATTTAGGAACTAAACTTGGCTTCTGCTTAGATTAGGTTTTTGGAATGATGTCAGGAATGAAACGCTCATCCTGTTGTGCTTTTTTGATGTGTGTATCTGTCCCTCCTCCTCCTCCTCCTCCTCCTCCTCCTCCTCAGTGAAAATGGCCCTCAGATCACCTACGTGCGCGACTTCAAGGCCAAAGTCCAGTACTTCAAATTCGGGTGTCAGGTGTGTACCGGCTAAACACTGTTGTCTAGAATCATTCATTAATATCGTTTACTACAATTGAAAGACATGTACCGTCTTGCAAAAGTATTCATACCTCTGTAACGTGAAAAAGTTGAAATTCAATTGAAAACGTTATTGGGATTTTCAAAAAGTCTGGTGTTCATTTGTATTCACCCCCCCCCCCCCCCCCCCCCACCTTTTTTTTGGAGGAGCAAAAGTACAGACTCAACATACAACCCCTGAGTGACTATAAAGTGCCAGTGTAGGTTCAATGTATAAAAGTCAAGAGACTGCAGTCTGTAACATCCCAGAATATGATCATACCGCTCATTACTTATACGAAGGACTGATCGATAGGTTGAAATAATTTAGTAATTAAATCAAATAACTCTATTGCTCAATACAAGAGAGAAACAGTAACTTATGCTGTGAATGTACTGTATATATTCACAAAAAAATATAATGTGTGTAATATTGTAATGTAACAAACCGTGGGGAAAAAGTTCATGAATACTTTTGCAAGGCACTGTACATATGTCCATCCTAAACAATAAAAAAAAAAAAAAAAAAAATTTGCTCTTCTTGAAAACTTACATTTTCTTGTTTTTTTTTTTTGTTGTTTTTTTTCTGGTTGTAGCAATTAGCGCTGCCGCAGCACATCAAGATCACGGTGAGCCGCAAGTCGCTGTTCGAGGACTCCTTCCAGCAGGTGGGCTCGCTTCATATTCATCAGCACACTGGACACTTTATTTATTTATTTGTTTATTTTTAAGAGAGCAACTAAGAATTTTATGTAAAAGTAAGCGGACGTCTTAAAAATGATGAATGAATGAATAATGAAAATTAGGGTAAGGTGTTAACATTGGCGTGTAACTTTTAATTACGAAAACTCAAACTTGTGTAATTAAATTATAAAATGACATAAACCCCCATCAGATAATGAGCATCAATCCCCAAGACCTTCGCCGAAGACTCTGGATCATCTTCCCTGGAGAGGAAGGACTCGACTACGGCGGTGTAGCCAGGCAAGCTTCACTTTTTTTTTTTTTTCTTTTTCTTTTTAAAACACGTATAGTTTACATGACGTAATGCGATTTAGTGTGACATCATGCAGCTTGTGGGGAAGTGTGAAGTATCATGACGTCATGCGACATCACATAACTGAGTAAAGTGCCACATGATCTAACATGCGTAGTGCGGCATAACGCACTGTAATGCAATATAACCTGAAGTAACATCACCTAATCTGCGACCGTACGAGGGAACGTCATGGTTCACGTGATGCGACGCGACATAACGTGCCGTACCCAAGGTAACATGTCGCGTCCCTTAGGGAGTGGTTCTTCTTGCTGTCCCACGAGGTGCTGAACCCCATGTACTGCCTGTTCGAATACGCCGGCAAGGACAACTACTGCCTGCAGATCAACCCAGCGTCATCCATCAACCCGGACCACCTCAAATACTTCCGCTTCATCGGACGCTTCATCGCCATGGTAACCTCCGCACGCGTCTCAGTACATGATATCATAAGCTTGTGCACAGATCTCGTTGTGGTTCAGAATTCTTCGGGATGCTGCAGCACAGAGATTTCTTTTATTCTTAAACAGAAATTTAAATAGAGTTCAGCAAAGACAGGACTGAAAATCAAAAAAACATGATCAGTTAATAATAGCAGCCATATTTTTTTTTTAATGAAATCCAAAGAATGTTTAGAAACGCATTATATTGTCGTCATTGTTGCGAACAAAATTTTTTTCTCCTGAGGCATTTTAAATATTGAATTATTAATATCATGAGACGTTTTATAGAATATAAATTATTTATATATATATAATATATATAATAAAAAAATCTATATATAAAGTCCAGAACCGCCGCTTAATTTTCATTTTTTGGTGCTTAACCGCCTGAAATAGTAACATTTTAGTAGAATAGTAGACAAAGTTAATTAAGACGTGTGTAACACCCCTCAGTTCATCAACGCTGTGTTCCTCCTCAGGCTCTGTTCCACGGCAAGTTCATCGACACCGGCTTCTCGCTGCCTTTCTACAAACGCATTCTCACCAAACCGCTGGCTCTGAAGGACCTCGAGTCCATCGACCCCGAGTTCTACAACTCGCTCATCTGGATCAAGTGAGTGTCGGCCGAGCATAATGACAAAAACACACACCGGTCATACTTGCATGTGTTCTCATCCCTTCCGTGTGTGTACAGAGACAACGACATTGAGGAGTGCGGTCTGGAGATGTTCTTCTCTGTGGATAAGGAGATCCTCGGCGAGGTCTCGACACACGATCTGAAACCGGACGGAGGAAACATTCAGGTCACCGAGGAGAACAAGGAGGAATACATCAAGTACACACACACACACACACACGTCTCCTCTCATTTTTGTTCCATCGCTCACCTGATCCGAGTTTAGCGATCACGTGCGCGTGTGGATGTAGACCTGATGCGTGACGTGACCTCTGCGTGTCCTTCAGGCTGGTCGCCGAGTGGAGGTTGTCCCGCGGTGTCGAGGAACAGACGCAGGCGTTCTTCGAGGGCTTTAACGAGGTCCTGCCTCAGCAGTACCTGCAATATTTTGATGCCAAAGAACTTGAGGTGACTCGCTTCATCTTTATCATCATATTTCCCACATGTTGCTCAGGAGATACGACACTGTGGTGGTCCAGACACGCCGTTACGGAATGATGTCGTCAGCGTGATTTATATATGTTCCGTTTTATTCTGTAAAGCCCTTTTGCAACAATAAAGTTTGTTATATGTTTAAAAATGCTCAAGAGGTTTTTAATTTGATTATGTTACTGACCGTATTTTATTGAAAACAAATTTGTATTAGCTAAAAACTAAGCAGAACTTGAAAGCAGATGGTTTGATGGGAACGCAGCCTCAAACGGATATCGTAGTAAACCATTTAAATTGAAAAAATGTATAAATAATTGTTCACGCTGTGTTTTCTTTAATGTGTGTGTGTGTGTTGTAGGTGTTGTTGTGCGGGATGCAGGAAATCGATCTGGCAGACTGGCAGAGAAACACCATCTACAAACACTACACGCGTAACAGCAAGCAGATCGGGTGGTTCTGGCAGGTACGGGAGTATTGAAAGTATTCACATCGCTCGCTATACACCATACAAGAGGACGGTGCGCAGAAGGATTAGATCAGATGTTAACAACACTAAAAAAAAAATTAAAAAAAATTTGTTTAGTGCCCATATACATCCAACCAGACATCCATAAATTCTCTCTGCCTCCCACACACACACACACAATTCAGGATGCGTACTGTATATAGGCCAGCGTTTCAGATGTGGAGCAGGCAGTCGTGTAATTAGTGTATGAAGAGATGTGAAGGGAGTTTTTACTCTCAGAACGGTCCTGTTATATATATATACCATCCTGCTTCAGTTCGAACGATGTCATTTCAAAGGAGTACAAACTTTCCCCCTCTTTCCTCCTGTGCTGTAGCTGGTTAAGGAGATGGACAACGAGACACGGATGCGTCTGCTCCAGTTTGTGACGGGGACCTGCCGCCTGCCCGTGGGAGGATTTCCTGACCTCATGGGTGAGTGCGTCTTTAAAGAAGAAGAAAGATTTTATATATATATATATAAAATAAAAAATACACCATTTGTACACTTTATCCACAATTTGGTTAACTGAAAAAAAAAAAAGAAAGAGAAAAAAAAAAAGGTAAATTATTCTGATTTTTTTTGTGTTTGTTTGTTTCACATAATAGGAAGTAACGGACCGCAGAAGTTCTGCATTGAGAAAACAGGAAAAGAGAACTGGCTGCCCCGCAGTCACACATGGTGAGTGTATGCATGCTGTCCACTCGGCTCATATATATTTTATTAACCTATGTATCGTCATATATTTAACTCCATGTAGAGTTATAAGAGGAATTTCTGTTTAGTAAGAAAGCAGTTTTAGGAAACGGCAGTAATTTATAACACTGTTTCTCTTAATGATATCTGTAACTCCTCCTCCTCTCTCCTCTCTCCTCACACAGCTTTAACCGCCTCGACCTGCCTCCGTACAAGAGCTACGAGCAGCTCAAAGAGAAACTGCTGTTCGCCATTGAGGAGACCGAGGGCTTCGGGCAGGAGTGATGCAGACACACACACACACGAACGATATAATATCATGATGCAGCACAATAACAAACTCGACCCTTTTCTGTTAGATCTGGATGAATCTGGAACCATGAGGTTTTTACACACCAGCGGTCTTCGGCTGCCCAGAGACTGTGTGTTATGAAATACTTTTTTACTCATTCATCACATGAGCAACGTCACACACACTACTTGTCATTAAGAACTGAAATTATCCCCCCCCCCCCCACTACTGTGAGTTCTCTGAGCATACACCGCATAGATACGAACTGGGTTTTGGGTATTTAGTTGTAATATAAAAATAAAAAAATATATATATATCTTTTCACAATATAAAAAAAATCATAAAAATAATAATAAAACATGGTGGATGATATCGCAATATTAGGACTGCAGTGTTTCGGTGAAGACGACAGACTGGGTTACAGATCGGCCGGAGAAATCCGTCTGAGTGCAGCTTCTTTTTTTTTTTGCACGATAATGATCATGTTCTTATGTGCAGCTCTACTTACTGTATAACATGCTGAGAAACGATGATGGGAGTAGGAGGCCTCTGGTGCGTCTGGGCTTAGAGTACAGTAGCTAACTAGCTTCTGAGCTAGTTCTAGGAGCTTGTGTAATCCAGCCTTTAACCAAAGAATTCCACTTAAACTTTCTTTAGTCTGTCTAGTCTAGCCTGGGACTCTCAGCTCTGGTCCTCGAACCCAGGAGCCTCAATATTCTCCTGCACCTTAGAACTCTGGAGCGCTAAGGGTACCAACCGGCCCCGTTCGATTAGTCCACCCTTAGCCCAGGAGTGCCATTTAGTCCAGCCTAGTACTAAACCTAGCACTTTATGATCTTGTGACAGGTGTGTTACGCATTATAAGTCGAGCTGCACACACACACAGCGCTGTACACAGTGTGCTAATGCGAACCCTTAATGTGACTTAAACCATCCTAGAACATGGAAGAAACATCACTAGTGACGCATCTCCAGGCTTCATGTAGCAGACAGAACACACACACACACACACTTCACTGTTTGCCTTCTGCAATAAAACACAGATGATTCGTGGCAGGTGGAAAGCGAGTCACCTTCACTCTTACCGCCCCCTGTTTTAGAGGGGGCGTCTTTCGAAAACGTCTTTTACTTTCATATTGTCGAGCGCTACTGGATTCGTGCCGATTGCCGTTTGTTTATAGATCATATTACAGACTATTTAGCTTGTACAATATTATTATTATTGTGGATAAGAGGGTTGAAGGAGCAAGAACAGGATTAAGTCAATAATAGTAAGTGATAACAAAACTTTGTAGCAATATCATGATGAACTGTGGGTGAAAAAAAAAAAAAAAAAAGTAACCGTGGCGTTATCGTATCGGCCGACGTAGTCGTCAGATCGCGGAATAGGATTCGTTTGTTATACCGGTCGTGACCACTGGGGTGCTGAGTCATATTTACAAAGACATACGCTGAATCCGGATCTCTTTAAGCACAAAGATTTCATGTTTAGATTAAGCCTGATCCAGATCAGCACCTCAGCACTTTATTAAAGAACTAATCACACCCCATACGCATGCGCTCTCTCTCTCTCTCTCTCTCTCTCTCTAACGGATGTAAGAAATAATTTTGTAGCCTGTTTTATAACTAGAACTCTGGAGGTTCTTCTTTTCTGGTCCTTCTCGAAACATCTGCAGGATTTCGCACGGCTCTCGAGCTCTGACCGAACAGACTTTTGTGATCATGAATTAAAAACATTTTTTGAAAAAAAAAAAAAAAAAAAGTCAAGTTTCCTGCTGTATGTAAACCTCACCTTGAGACTGACGCTAACGTGGTGCTCTCTTATGGTTACTTTTCTATCATCAATGGCTACTGAAAAACTAAACTCTGTAAACTATACCTGAACTAAATCTTGTACATTGTGTGAATATTTTATTAATTCTCTATGAGGGGAGGGAAAAAAAAAAAAAAAAACTTTTAGAAGGCTCCTCCAAAATTTCCGCTTCCTATTTGATTGACTTGTGTACAGTACATTTGTGTAAAAAAAAAAAAAAAGTTAAATAAACAACTATATGGGTAAATAAAATGTGTAATGTTGTACTTGTAATCACAAACCTCAAACTGCTAAAGTAAGAGAAAGAAGTGACCCCAGGAGAGGAAGACCGATGCACACCGTGGTTGAACTGACTGAAATAATGTTAAAGTAAATATAGGAGTGTGTAAGGGAAGTAAGTAAACATGAATTATGCTACATGCAAACGTTGGAAGTAAACTTGTGCCCTATTCACTCGGCCGGATCAGGGAATATCTTTAGTGGAATGTGAAGAATGTAGGTTCTGTTTTTCAATATCGCATGTGCAAGAAGTAACTATTACTGTCAGCTTCTTGCTTTAATCCAAAGAATGTAAAGAAACTGAAGTAAGAATGGAATACCACAAGTATATAAAGCAGCAAATGGCAACAAAAAAAAAAGGAATCCTTGGAAACTAGTAATAAGTAAACATTAGTAGGGCTGAAACGATTCCTCGAGTAATTCGATTACAAAAAAATGATCTTCAACTTCGAAGCTTCTTTTAATTCATTTTAAAAGCTTCGTCTTCTACCTTAAACCTGCTACGGTTGATCGCTAGAGAATCACTGTGAGCATGCAGTCAACTTTGATGTATTACAGTTAAACTAAGTTGACTGAGATGAATTAAGTGCCATACATTTTTTCAAGCCTTTTCTCAGATGCAAAAACTAAAAGAAAAATAATAATAATAATAATAAGGCACACATTAATTATTTATTTAGTCATTGAAACACCGAGTTGTGCAACTTGACTTTCAGAACTAAAAGTTTCAAAATCTACAGCTCAGCCCTAACATAAGCCTTTACTGACTTCTTATCGGAAGGCTTTGGGATCCATGGACAGGAACAGGAGTCCGTACATTGCGTTTTATATTCTGCTGAATACTGACTGCATATTGACTTAAATGTCTCTCTCTTGAAAGCGTGTGCACGCTAGACTTAAAAGGAGCATGTGATTGCAATGAAGAAAGATATAAGCACAACATGCTCTGAACTGAGGCTTGCCCTGCGCTTTTAAGCAATGTTTCCTGCTGCTGAACAAGTTTTTTTTGTATTGATGTGAGGAACGCTCCCTCGCATCAATACACTACGGAGCCCTGGAAGTCACCTAGAGAAGATAAAAATCTGTGGCAATGGTTTTCCAATTCAGTGTAATAATCCGTTGCCACAAATTCTTCAACTGTTCCCTCAGTTTAATAAATCAGTGTGCTCGGATTTTTGTAATTTTGTAATCCGTACCCACAAATTCATAATTCCATGCATACGCTTTCGCGATCCGTTCCCACAGCTTTGTACACAGACTCCTTTCAGAAGAACAGGAAGCTCCCCGGTACATGTTCATAATCCACAATTGCACCATATACAGTAAGATTCATTAAACTATTCCTTGCATTGTGAATACATTGACGATACATTTTTTAAATGCATATAGCATTTTATAAACAGTCTTCTAAAAAGAAAACCAATTGATCATTATTTTTTTGATCAGTATACGAGAGAAACAAAGGGAACACTTGGTCCCACTTTGACTTGAACTTGCATACACATATGAGAGGCGTTCAAGTCAAACTTTTGAGCAGTATATTTTATATTGCTGTTTAATTAAGCAAATCCGATTACTTTTTGGTAGAATGCTCGATTACTAAAATATTCGATCGATACAGCCCTAAACATTTTAGTATAGAACACAATTAACAAGTGAGAAATAATACTGGAGTGCAAGTGAAGAGGAGGGTAAGCCGAACGCAACACAGAAAAGTGAGGAATGCGATGAACTGAGCGATGTGATTATCGGTCTGCTGATTTACATGATCATGATGCAATGAGAGGAATTTGACAATTGGTGATAAGAGACCGCGACAGCACTGGGACGTTTGCATCGCAGGCATTCGATGGTGGATGAGGTCGGTCTGTACGGTCCGCAGTACTGAGGACAGAGCAGCTGCCTGACCAAACCCACATTCACACCCAGTCACAGGAGCACTTTCAGCAACAACACGCATCTGATAACGTCATGTCGTCTTAAAAGACAACATGCCGTTTCCTTACAAGTCATCTACGATAGGACAAGTCTCTATGCTGAATCCCAAATCCCTCTCTAATCCCTGATCAAGGGAAACAAGAGGTTGCACACCCTACATAGTGCACTAGCTTTCCATTTAATGCTATTTGGGGTTCACCCCTGGAATTTGGAATAAGCGGCAAGTTTCTCAGACGTGTCCACCACCTCCATGGTTTCTTCCCATCACCGTTTGACTCCACAGCACCGGGACCGATTTAAAATTACTTTCGGCCTCGTTAATTCCGCCACGTGCCGGTCACTAGCTCTAGGAAGGAGGAAAATACCTGCTTGAGTAAACCAAACCAATCAGAATCTGCTCATAAATAAAAGGAGTTTATGGACTTTATCGCTTGATCGGTGCTGCACAATTTGAGAAACGGGACTAGGTTTCAGGTAACAGATTAGATTAGACCCACAGAGAGGAACTGGACCAGATATTGTACACAATCGGGGAATTTATTTATTTTCATTTGGACCAGAACGCACTCAGGCTGGACCCACTGCACATCTCATTTACACGGTCATAAAGTGCACTCGTTTAACACACAAACACTGTAAACTGTTACAGCAGCAATTCATCTTTGCTCTTCTCTACAACGAGAAAAGGAAATGGATTTAATATACGGTTTTAATATAAAACATACGGTCGTTTACAAGCACGAGTTTGCTGCTAATATTTTGTGCCATAAACCGGCAAGTCTGAACCAGCAGGCTGTAAAATGAAAGCACGTGGAGAGAACACGGGTCCTCGGGTCTTCCTTGGGTCTGTCTCCATTTTCTTCCTCTGCAGCATTAAAATGACAGATCTGTATCTTTAGCACTGTAGCTCTATTTGCTGTGCTGTTTACGCCAGAACCTTGTCAAGCTTTCGATATCGATCGGCTTCATTTCTCGTCGAAAACCAGACGACTTTGCCCACTCTGTTACTCAGCTGTCGGGCCGAACAGTTGATCCGCCCCTCCACCTCCGTGCAAACCTTCATCCTGATCTTCCTCCTCCTCCTCCTCAGTTCCTCTCATCAGCTCGGCTCCTGTTCTCATTTCAGCTCCCACGATTCCAGGTTCGCTCGTCTCTTCCTCATTGTCTTCGTCTTCCTCCGGGGCGTCGGGGTAATCCGCTTCCTCGACTGTGGGTTCTCCACCTAAGTGCATACACAGTTCACAAACATCAGAACAATCACACACACACACACACACACTGTTCTCAGCACATCCTGAGGCGTTTCCTTCCTCTTGTGTTTGTGGTGTAATAGACTGACGAGGCAGAAGGAATAAATAATTAACCTCCAGCTGTTCCAGGTGTGGTGGAGGTGTCGGAGGCTGCGGGCAGGGGGCAGCGGTGCTCGCGGTAGTATTTGAGGCGGGTGAAGCCCTTGGCGCAGGTGGAGCAGCGGAAGCGGTAGTTGTTGGTGTGAGACCGCTGGTGCTCGAGCATGTGTGCACGCCGACTGAAGCTCTTCTGACAGAACTGGCACTTAAACGGCTTAATGCCTACACACACACACACTTAATGAATAAGTAATGTACGAGCTAAAATACATTCAGTTAAGGTGCCATTTGTAGAGCCCTCTGCTGGCCACATGCAGAATCACAACACACTTTTCTCATCTAAAGAGATGGAATTAATTTCAGGTATTATTTCAAGATATTGAGAAACACAGGGGCTTAAACATTTAGGGCCGCGCCAACTTCAGTGATGGACAGAGATGCAGTGGCCACACCTTCACCGTACACGAGGCGTGTTCAGAAATGAAGTGATGGCGTGTACCTGAGTGAGACAGGATGTGCGCCTTCAGCTTGTCTGGTCTGTTGAACTCTTTGGTGCAGCCGACATGCGTCCTTAAACACACACACACATATATCATTTTTTTTGTTTGTTTGTTTTTCCCACCCCATTTAATTTTCGTTGTATTTTGTTTTACTGCATATGTTATGATGATTTCACTGGTCATTGTATTTGTGTATACTTTTATCCCAGAGAATAAGTGCGTGCGTGCGGACCCGTACCTGAAAGGACACTTGTACTTCTTAAAGGGTTCGTGGATCAGCATGTGTCTCTTCACCTTGTCCTTGCGGTTGAACGTGGCTTCACACACTGAACACTTGTACGGCTTCTCACCTGCAGCATGGACGAGCACAAATACCACATAATCACGCACACACGAAATGTAACTACCACCAATCAAGCAATGGTCTCTCAATGATCGTCTCACAAGTACAAACAGTTTACGGTATAAATACCATCATAGAAAAACACAAGAGGGCGCTGTTGATTTTTCTTGATCATTTTATTTTACAAGTTGCTAAAAAAATTAAATGTGATTTTATTTATTTAAAGAATCTGGTTTATCGGTTTGTTGGTTTAATTCAATGTTGTTTCTGTTAACACAGCTGTAGACAGTCGTTCCATCAGCAGCCTCTCACAATACACAGTTTATTACATCATTATTAAAAGGAGTCTCCAGTGTCAACACGTTTCATTTTCTTCAAAATAACAGATTACACTTCAGGGTTATTTTTATTTTTTTACTTATCTATTTTTATGATTTAATCTTTGTCTCCGTTTCAGGAAGGAGAATAAAAACTAAAATTACGTGACTAATGGGAATTAGTAGCAGTTTAAACCTGCTAGAACAGACAAGAGAACCAAGTTGTTTTGTGAACATTCGACTCAATCTTCTGTAAATAAACATGGATTTAAAATCCTTCTCAATAAGTTAGAATCTCATGGAAAAGTTGATTTGGATAGACAGAATTTTTTCTGAGACTGGTTTCTGGTCCTCCAATGGATGAAACGTAAAGACCACTGTACAAACTAAACAGTATTATAAGAGGGTATTATAATTCACTCCTGAAGTGCAAGAGGAGTAAAACACTGATGGCTGATAAGGAACACCGGTAGGCCTGATTCATCACACCACGCGGCGTTTTATCGCTCGCTCTGCGCGGACTCTCCGTACCCGAGTGGATCTGCGTGTGCAGTTTGAGGTAGTGCTCCGTTTTGAACAGCTTCTTGCAGATCTGGCATTTGAAGCGGCCCACGGCACCGTGAGTGAGCAGGTGTCTCCGGAAATACCGCTCGCATGGGAAAACCTACACACACACACACACACACACGTAGTTACTCGACCCAGCACGGCAACAATGCTACTATGTAATATATTCATGATGCTAAACGGTGATCATTTGATGCAACTTACTAATAAATCAGAGTAAACGCACAACATGGCATCGTACAAGCCTGTACACACAACAGGCCGTAAAGTATGGAATGACATCCCGGACATTTTACAAAAGGAATTGCAAATTGAGTCCACATGAGGAAAACGCAATTGCAAATGCAAAGTGTGACATAATTCAAATGCAGTTGCAGACTTTGCATTACCGTTTGCTTTTTCGCCTTCGCGAACACAAACTGACTGCTTTTTCATTTGGAATTTGGCAAAGTCCATTTGCAGTTGCATTTCCCATGTCTTACAGTTCATGAGCCCGTGATATTTAAATAGCGAAATCAAAACTCAACCGCAATCGCTAATCCATTTGCCATTGCATTTCCAACAAGTTACACGGAAACCTGTCGATCAGCGTCAGGGGCGGGTCTATACTGGGGGGCGTGATTGTATGGGGAGTGACGTCACGCGCAGTCGCCGACCAAGAGGGGGAAATTTGTTAACCGCTGTAAAGTTGGTGTTGTACGCTAAAATGTCCCCTGCCACAGATTGCACCCCGCACAAAATCTCTATCAAATATATTAGGACATCACAATCAAAAAGTCTTACTTATAATATTATCATCATCGAATATATTATTACTAACCCTAGACATGTGACAATGCAAATCCTGGACATTTTTCAAAAGGAAATCATTCCATAGTAAAGTGCTCTCTGTGTGTGTGTGTGTGTGTGTGTGTGTGTGTGGCACTCGTACCTTGTGGCAGTGTGGACAGGGGAAGTTGTGTGAGGCACTGAGGATGTGCTGCTCCAGAGCTTCCTGTGTGGAGTATTTACTCTGACACTTATTACACCTACACAACAACAACAACAAAAAAAAAAAAACAACAACATCTAAGGCAAACAAAATCTGATTTTCGAGGAATGTGTTCTCTCTTCTTCCTTACAGTGATGGGTGATCTATAGATAATATGATCAAGTGTTTTCTTCTCACTGTAAAAGTTTACTTCCCCTGGCGTTAGGCTTATATTATCCAACGTGATTGCGTAAGGCTACATCCTGTTTACATCAATTTCAAGCCTCTGATTGACCTGTGCGATTATAATAGTGCGGTGATGACGGCCCTCCACACATGGACTCCTCCTCACCTGTAGTAGGCGGTGTCCTTGCGAGTGCTCTGCTGAGGACAGAAGTTGTGCGAGTACTGGTGCATCCCGAGCTCGAACAGAGACGGGAACACTTTGGTACAGAGGTGGCAGCGGTACGTCAGGTGCTCCTGGTGAGAGCGGATGTGCTCGAGGAAAAGCTCCAGTTTCTGGAAGGTCTGAGAGCACGACTTGACCACACACCTGTACACCTGCACATGAACACCGGTTTATAGGAGAACAGGAACACATCTCAAACGGAAAGGACACCATTAGAAATACGGACGTGTACGGAGTGCTGCTCGGCATCGTCGTACCTGCTCGTCTTTGTGCTGGGTCATGTGGGATTTGAGCTGGAAGTAGCTGCCGAATTTGCTGCCGCAGAACTGGCACTGGTACGAGCTGTCGATCTGGATGAGCTGCTCGGTCTGAACCCGGGCGGATCCTTTCGGCTCGGGCCGATCCAGAACGCCGTCATCGCGTTCTTCGTGTGCGTCGGGACGTTGGGCCGCGTCCTCGGAGACCGGTTTCGCCGAGACGGGGATTCTGGACATGGTGCTGTGCACGCCGGCCGGCCACACCTTGTGCGTCTGCATGTGTTTCTTCACGTTGGATTTCTGGGCGAAGGCTCGGCCGCACACGATGCACTGGAACGGCTTCTCACCCGTATGACTGCGGCACCAGAAAACCAGGAATAAAAATAAAGCTCTTTATGAAACTTTAGACTCTATAGCTTGCTCACATTTACTGAAATGGGACTCGCATCCTGTAGCCTGAACAATTTTCTAAATAAAGTCTGAAAAGTAATTTTTTTCTGCAAACGCTGCATTCTATGCTTCATGTTACTACCTCAACTATACGTGTGTAACTGCCATTATTTATTCGTCGAACTCTGCACAACATTTACTGCATTTTATCATAGATGCAACTTTTCTTTTAGTTTGATTCAAGATTAATTAGGGCTGTCAGTATTAACACTTTAATGCATGTGATTGATCTAACAATTTTAACGCATTACAATTTTAACACCTTAAAGACTTCCCGAAATCAGCGCGGTAACCTGGCGGAGAGAGATAACAGCACGTTTAACGAGAATAACAAAATGACTGGAAAACATCAAGTTTCAACATAAAAAGTTTCTAGATGGAAGTTTGGATAAAACCAAAGTCGTATTATTTATTACTATTTAACGGGAATATGTTCATTGTAAAACACCATCAACTGTTTCACTATTACAATCTTTTTCAAACTACTTTTATTGCACTTATTGGAAAAGACTGGACATCATTAAGTAAGCTTAACAACCTGTGTGTAACAGCACACCTAACATAAATGACTACTGCACTCATTCACTCTGGAAGCGTTAAAGACAAAAAATTTGTAAACATTATGCACCGGCGAAATGTCTTCCCTAATTAAAATCACAGGTGGATAGACTAGTCAGTCGATTATAAAATTTATTAAAAATCGTGACTATCAGCACTAGTATTGACTGAAATGTTTGTTTTGCACATTATTTCTCAGAAGCCCACCTATCCGTTAGCTTGTACACCAAAAGAGGGCGAAATTGCAGTGCAGGTGTTGCACAGTAAGGCGGCACGGTGGTGTAGTGGTCAGCAATGTCGCCTTGCACCTCCGGGGTCCGGGTTCGACTCCCATCCGAGTGTGCATGGAGTTTGCATGTTCTCCCGGTGCTTGGTGGGTTTCCTCCCACAGTCCAAAGACATGCAGGTTAAGCTAATTGGCGTTCCCAAATTGGGCGTAGTGTGTGCATGAGTGTGTGAGTGAGTGCATGTGTGCCCTCCGATGGATTGGCACCCTGTCCAGGGTGTACTCGGCCTCGTGCCCAAACTCTCCTGGGATAGACTCCAGGCCCCCCGTGACACCGGATACAGGATAAAGCGGTATAGATGAGCGAGTGTTGCACGGTACAGGATGTCGGATTGTTTTTAACATGGAATGATCGAAGGAGTATTTCTGACAGCCTTATTCTTTTCATTCACTTTGATGAAATTATTTGGCCGTAATTGGTGCGTTTCACACAACTTTTTCGCCTGAATCGTGCTGCCTGATCTGTTTAAAAATAAAAGAAATTGTGCAAGGGGAAAAAAAAAAAAAAAAAATCATTTTAAATGCATCTAGTCATTAAATACTGACTGTTTAAAAAGTTAAGAAACGTGACCTCAGGATGAAGCAGAGCAACACTTTACACTTGTTTACCTTCTGATGTGCTGCTGCAGGTCGAAGTTTTTAGCGAACGCCTTGTCACAGTAAGTGCACTTGAGCTTCTGACCTCTGGCTTTGTTTTGACCTGCTGACAAACAAAACATTACCCATTAAAAAAAAAATTACTCTCAGACTTTTTAAAAGTTAGGTTTGCGTTGCAATTTAAAAAATTTAAGAAATAAATAAAAATTAAACTTCGGTACCGTCGTGTCCTTTCTTGCCACTGCGGGTCTTTTTGGGGATGATGACCTTGTCGTATTCCGTCAGCTCGTGCAGAGCCACGGTACTGCTGCAGATCTTCGGCTTCGACGCTGGTTTAGCCGAACTGTACACGGGAGTGCTGTGGAATACTGCAGTCTGACTGTCCACACACTGACCAGCACCACCCTGAGAGAGAAATATAAATCAGACATATTAGGTAACAAAGTAAATACAAAATACTGAAAGAGCAAATAAAGACTGAAAAAACGCATAGGAAAGAGAGCAGGCAAAGAAAGGCATAACACAAAAATAGAAAAAAAAACTGAACAGAACTGTACCTGAACAGAACTGAACGGCTGGAGGCCAAGTGTGTGGACCTCCGCGTTTCCTCCCCCAGCCATCGGGGGCAGTGTGCTGTACACCTGCACTACTGAACTGTTGATACTGGAGGGAACCTGTGAAGAAAGGGGTGGAGCCTGGGCCAGAGGGAGGGCCTGGGAGGCCTGTGGGTGGTGCTGCAGATATGAGGCTGCACTGGGCATGCTCAAATTGGTCTAGGTAGGGAGGAAGAAGAGAGGGGGGGGGTGCTAGATAAAGCTTTTTAAAGCACAAAGTGATCTGACGGTCAGTTTTAGCACAATTAGCACAGTCACGAGAACGTTAATGAGACAAAGGGACATAAATCACACCTGAGAGGAAGCCTGCATGGCCGCGACTGGCGCGTCCATGGAAGTGAACGCCGAAATGGCAGACATGAGAACCTCGTCGCTCACCAGAACGTTGCCCTGCACCAGGGTGTGTGTGAGGGGCGATGGCGGCACCGTGATGTAGGTCGAGACCTGCACAGAGACAAAAGACCTGAAATATATGAAATTAAACCACCGTTTTTACAATAGTACCTTTTCAGGTTCTGGCCGGGGCATTAGTAAATACGTACCTGTCTGTTGACCGGTTGTTGCGGCACGGCGCTGACCGACGGTACAGGTGTGTAGGTGTTGCTGGAGGCCAGTGAAACGGTGGCGAGCGATGGGGCGTTCTGCTGGCACTGCTCCCTTTTGTGAGTCAAGAACGCCGGCAAGGAGTTGAACTGCTTCTTACACTTCCCACACAGGAAGACATCGTCATCATCTGGAAGGGTGAACAGGAATACGAAAATAACTGTGTATGCATGATGAAGTGAGTTAATTCGTTGATTAGAGTGGGACACTTTGAGCCTAGAACATTGAACCTTTTCACAATATTCTAATTTTCTGAGATTGTGGATTTGGGATTTTTATGAGCTGTAAAACAATCATCTCAATTTTGAAAATATATGTGATGAGTCTCTCATATAAGTTGTACTGAAA
This sequence comes from Clarias magur, assembly GCA_013621035.1. Taxonomy (NCBI): domain Eukaryota; kingdom Metazoa; phylum Chordata; class Actinopteri; order Siluriformes; family Clariidae; genus Clarias; species Clarias magur. The sequence goes on along the minus strand of QNUK01000893.1, from coordinate 21,346 downwards.
TAAATAAACTTTTGCATGATATTCCAACTTTGCGTGTGTTTCACCTGTACATAGCCTTTATGATGCTTATGAGATTTATTTAAGTGCACAAACAAAACCTTATGATTGTATACAATAATGAATGTAAACTGGGTTCTTTCTGTTCTGTATCGGTTTCGGTGAACTCAAGCGCACCAAAAACTGAACCAAAACTCCATGTGTACTCGCCTCACAGACACAAAAATACATACTTATAGAAAGTAAAATGTCTTTTTATATAAACTAATACAAAACAAATTCCAGATTATGCAATTCGTATGAAACGTGGAACAACTGCTGTGGGCGATGACGTGATTACCATCACTATAGCCAAAAAACTGTTATAACCCCATCAGGGTAAATTTGTTCAGTGACAAAACTGTACATTTCCATGTAAAACAGGGATATCTGTATGAATAAATTTTAAATATATGTATCATAAGCTATTGTATCTACGTAAACGACTCTGTTCAGATGTAAGTAAATGTTAATTGCTGTGCTGTTTATGGACAAGAGATTTTTTTTTCTCTTAATTTAATGCCATGTTTTTCTGGGGTACCGTTGTTGATTTTGCGTTTGGTCTGTGGTCTGAGTGTGTGTGATTGATGTGGGGCTGCTCGAGTCGGCGTGACGTGCATAACTTGGTTTCGATCACAGGGGGTGGCGGCTTTTGCGGGATGGACGCTACTTATATTTACATAAACAGCTATAAAATCGTGAACATCAATTTTAATCGAATCGGCACAGAGGCATCATGTTCTCGTATCAGGTGGTGACTGGTGATTCCAATCCCCACTATTTAATCCTCTCATGTCACACCTTATCTTCTTTTAAAACAACTGCATTAACTTAAAATCGTTAAGAATCCTTGTGCAAATACTCATCAGTAAATTCTGTCTGATCTCAAATCTCCAGATGAATGCTAAACTTCTGGAAAAAGCAGTTACTACATGGGTTGATCAGAAACATCAGTTTGAGTCACTCCAGTCTGGGTTCTGCACTAAACATATGGAATCTGCTTGATGAAGTTCACAAATCTCCTGATGGCTGCTGATGCCGGACTTAAATGACTTCTGTACCTTTTGTTTTGAGTGCAGACACGATCTTGTGCAAAGCTGTCAATTTGCTTAGCTTCTATTTCCCGTCTCTCCCTGCCGACAGTGGTGCTCCCCAAGGCTCTGTCTTAGGCCCCCTTCCATTTCAAATCCATCTCACCCAGTGTCACATTTTTTGGAAACTTTGAGCATCCTAAACATTTTAGGATGCTCAAAGGCTGATTCTGATCCTTCACAATCCTGTCTCAGCAAACGCTTAAATTGAATCTTTTAAATCACCTGGTTTTAACTGGTGATGGGGTGAGGGTTCATGCCAGTCAGAAGAATTTTTTGAAAATTCTCTTTTCCTTTCTTTCTTGCTTTTTTTGGCCGCCACTATTTGGAAATTTGGAGCGCCACTTTTTCTATTAACTCTATCAAAAATATGCGTTTCTTCTAGACAGGCTAATGGATGCTTAATTATAATTGTTAAATTTTGTTATTTGGAATGTTAAACCTCTGAAAAAAAAGTCCTTATTCATTTGCAACACCAATAAATTAAGGGAGAGATGGAGCAGACAAGTACATCACTCCAACTTCCACACAAAGGCAAAGCGCTACTCTGATTAATAAAATCCCACAATTCGCCAGATACCTGTGGGCCGCTATATTATTTTAGACGGGCAAGTATACAAGCTCCCTCTTATTCTGGCCAATGTTTATGCCCCCATTTCGGATGCTGAAGGTTTTTTTTTTTTTTTAAATCTCAGATCCCAAGGTTAGTCTCTGAAAAATGGTATATCTAAGGATTTAGGTAAAACAACCACACCGACCTGTACAAGGTGAATTACCAGCTTATCCTTTCCAAAATAAAATTAGATCTTAAATGATGGGGCCTGCTACCCCTCTCTTTCGGCGGAAGAATTAATAAATCGATTTACAAAATTCCCTTAAATTAAGAGGAACGGCATTTCCGACATCACCTGGTACAGTGAGAAACCAAAAGTGGGGTTCACAAGCATGACTGAACACTGAAACACCACATCGATATCAAAACCAGTTTTTGTTGCCATGACTACATTAATTACGCACCTTCTAATTGCTACTTTGAGTTTCCCCATTACTCAGCACTGCAAGTGATTAGCGCTTCACTCACTCACCCATCGCCTGGATGGAGGATCCCGAGACGCTTGGATTGTTGTGATCAGGGACGCCAGCTTGACCATCCAGGAAGGACTGGACAGCCAGGACGGTCTGATTGTCCATGCCTGAGAACAGATTTAAACACAATTACCTGTCCGATAATTTTCATACGTTTTGAGCTTGTTAAGACCCCAAAAAGCCCTGGATGGTGGAAACATCCATAGACAAACAATAGTGCACTTCAAATGACATCAGCACTAACAAAGCTATTACATTCTAAATAAATATATTTGTTACATACACAGTACGATTAAACGACTGCCCGTGACATTAAAAATTATTTATCCATTTTTATTTCCTATAATAATCTTACAGTGCTTTGCCCGAATTAAAATTTCTTCTGTACCACTAAATTCATGAAGACAGCACAAAAAAGGACAGAAAAAAAAAAAATAATACAATTTGGAAAACAAAAAGCAAAAAGAGACAAAAAAACAAATTTCAGTGAAACAAATTAAGTAACAAATTCACAAACAATATGAAAAGTTTAAACCAAAAATCAATTCATTCATTAATAATAATAATAATACACACACACACACAGTCGTGGCCAAAAGTTGAGAATGACACAAAAACGTTGCTGCTAAACTGCTTTTAGATCTTTGTTTCAGTTGTTTCTGTGATGTACTGAAATATAATTACAAGCACTTCATACGTTTCAAAGGCTTTTATCGACAATTACATGACATTTATGCAGAGAGTCAGTATTTGCAGTGTTGGTGCTTCTTTTTCAGGACTTCTGCAATTCGACTGGGCTGCTCTCAATCAACTTCCGAGACCAGTTCCTTTCGTTCAGTTCGACCCATTCTTTCATAATCATTTCTTGGAGTTTGTCAGAATTAGTGGGTTTTTGTTTGTCCACCTGCCTCTTGAGGATTGACCACAAGTTCTCAATGGGATTAAGATCTGGGGAGTTTCCAGGCCATGGACCCAAGATTTCAACGTTTTGGTCCCCGAGCCACTTAGTTCTCACTTTTGCCTTATGGCTCGGTGCTCCATCGTGCTGGAGAATGCATTGTTCTTCACCAAACTGTTGTTGGATTGTTGGAAGAAGTTGCTGTTGGAGGGGGTTTTGGTACCATTCTTTATTCATGGCTGTGTTTTGGGGTAAACTCGTGAGTGAGCCCACTCCCTTGGATGAGAAGCAACCCCACACATGAATGGTCTCAGGATGCTTTACTGTTGGCATGACACAGGACTGATGGTAGCGTCACCTTTTCTTCTCCGGACGAGCCTTTTTCCAGACGCCCCAAACAATCGGAAAGAGGCTTCATCCGAGAATATGACTTTGCCCCAGTCCTCAGCAGTCCATTCGCCATACTTTTTGTAGAAGATCAATCTGTCCCTGATGGTTTTTTTTGGAGAGAAGAGGCTTCTTTGCTGCCCTTCTTGACATCAGGTCATTTTCCAAAAGTCTTGGCCTCACTGTGCTTGCAGATGCGCTCATCGGCAACATGTTCATGCATAAACTCTGTGCTCCCTCTCCTTCTCGCTTATGTGCTCTTTCTAAAATCAACAGAACAGGTGGATATTTTAGACTTATTCTGACCGTGTTTTTCGGTGAGGTTGTGTAGGGAGTGAATGTGACCAGCTGTGTAGTAGTTAAGTAGAAATCCAATCTGGCTTTTACTTAGGACATTGTGTTCTGGAAGAAAGTTTAGGAATTGTGCATTAAACATGCAGCACATGATCTTCCCCAGGTTACTGTTCATGCAAACGCCTCCGTACTCCACACTGGCATCATTAGACTTGGATTCCCACACCCAGGACCAGATCAAATAGTTTTAAAACAGTCGATTGAAATATAAAGCTGGTGTGTTTGATCATTTATTTCAGGATCAGGTCACTCCTGAGGATTTCTTATGTTCAAATTCAAATTGTGTATGTACACAGTCGTACAATGCAACAGGTATAATAGATGACTGACCGCCTAAAAATGAAAAAAAATGTGCATTAAATTCCTGTGTATTGTTTCTTGAGTGTGTGTGTTACTGTTTGAGTGTTTGTCACAGTAAAGGCAGCACAGATTAGTGTGAACTGTGTGTGTCTCTTATTTTCATCATTTTCTACATTCTGCAATATTTGTCAAAACTGCTGTCTTTTTTTTAACGCAAGCTTTGATTCATCTGTGCAGTTTTTAGTTTATCTTTCCCTGCTGACTTTTTCCAAGACTGTGTTAATATTCTGAGCTGCCTGACTCCTTGTGTGTGTGTGTGTGTGTGTGTGTGTGTGTGTGTGTGTGTGTGTGTGTGTGGTATAGGAGTGTGTGAATTGTATGGCTTTTAAAAGCATTCTATCTCTCTTTGTGTGTGTGTGTGTGTGTGTGTGTGTGTGTGTGTGTGTTGATAATAAAAGTGGAATATCCGTGTTGTGTGTTTAGAAACACATTTAACGCGCGTGCTGTAGACTTGGTAGAAAGAAAACACGGAAGACAAAAAAACTCCCCTAAACACACACACACACACACAAATCAGTTCGGCACGTGTTCAACGTCTCACAGGAGGAGAAAGTATCACGTTTTACCTTCCAACGCCTCGAATATGGCCTGCGACATGGTGAAGACGCGGTGGCTCTCTGTCGCCAAGCAGCAGCGCTTCTTCTTCGCCTGCTTATATGGCCCCTGTTCTTCTTCGACGCTACGCCGCTCACTGGTGAAATATCTTGTCTGCCATCTGGTGGACGGGTTCGGAACCGCTGGAGTATCTGCAATTTTTTATCTGTATGTTGGTCAGAACTGAAATAACCGTAATACCTTTTAAGTATAGTAAAGCCGGTGTGGGCAGACGAGGGAGGTGTGTGGACACTGTGCATTTGGGTTTTCTGAAATGTCGTGTAGAATGGAAATTATAATGAATTTGAAAACGTGCAAGTTCTACTGCTGAGAAAATGCAGAACTAAAAATGGGCATATTATTATTAGGTCACAGAAAGAATAATAAAAAAAAAAAACAATGAACACATTTTTCACCAGTACCTTTTCCCTTTTTTCCTTGAACACCACCTCACCTGTGGTGATGAGCAGCTGCATCACTGTCTGGTTTGGGAATTGTACCATGTCAGACCGCAAGACCCTACAGCGGATAGTGAGGACAGCTGAGAAGATCATCGCGGTCTCTCTCCCTTCCATCGAGGACATCTACACCACACGCTGCATCCACAAAGCCACCAGCATTGTGGCTGAACGGACACACCCCTCACACACACACCCCTCACACACACTCTTCACCCTCCTGCCATCTGGAAAAAGGTACCGAAGCATTCGGGCCTCACATCCAGACTGAGAAACAGTTTTTATCCGCAAGTCATCCGTCTCCTCAACACAAAGGGACTGGACTGATGCACGCACACACACACACACACACACACACACACACACGAACTAAATAACATCTGGACTGAACTGATAAACACATGCACAATCACACTGATGCACATCCATCCCAATCTGCTCATACCTACCTACCTGTGCTGCTCCTCGCAATTTTTTTGCACAATATTTAATTGCTATTTATTGCTATTTGCACACAATACTTCAGTCAAAATTGTAAACTGTTTACTGCTGCTCTTCCCACTAACTCAATTCATCCTTCATCAAAAAGTACTGTTATGTCTTACATTGTTGTGTCTGTCATGTACCACTTTGTTTGCACATTTGCACGTGCACTTTGTCTATTTTTGTATTTTTGTATAGATATTGATAGTTCTTCCTTTAGAGTAACTTAAAAATGTAAAATCTGTGTTGTACATTTATGTTGTTACATGCATGTAGCACCCTGGTCCTGGAGGAACGTTGTTTCGTTTCACTGTATATGGTTGGAATGACAATAAAAGCCACCTTGACTACTTGACTTGACCTTTTTTTGAACACCACATCCCCTTTTTGTGTTGCCGGAGGCCAGCGGAACAGTGGCGAGCGATGGGGCGTCCTGCTGGCACCGCTCCCTTTTGTGAGTCAAGAACGCCGGGCAAGGAGTTGAACTGCTTCTTACACTTCCCACACAGGAAGACATGGTCATCATCTGGAGGAAAAAGGATGAAATAACTCGGTGCACGCTTGATGAAGTATTTTCTGGACAAGTAACCCGGACTGGGCACATTATTAGGTCACAGAAAGAACCAAAAAACAATAAACACATTTTACTCATGAATCTGCACCATTTCTTACTACCAAAACCCATTTTCTCATACACATTTTAACCAAGTCATGTTTGTATACTTCTGAGCGCAGGTACAGAATACACATACCAGAGGAAGCCTTCATGGCAGAACGCCGAGATGGCAGACACGAGAACCTCGTCGCTCAGAACGTTGCCGTGCACCAGGGTGTGTGTAGGGGCGATGGCGCGCACCGTGTTGTCCGTCGAGACTGCAGAGACAAAACAAGAAGACCTGAAGTACAATCAAAGCCACCCCTTTAAGTTCTATCGTTTTTGTTTGGTCACCTTTGTTGCTTTAGCATCCACACCTGTACCTTTTAGTTGTTTGTTGGGAAAAAGAAAAAACATCATCTTGAACACCAAAGTAACCTTTTTTTTTGTTTTCTTTGAACACCACATCACCTTTTGGATCACCAGTAGCTTTCCCTGTTTTCTTTAAACACCACATCACCTTTTTTGAACCCACATCACCTTTTGCACTTTTCTTTGAACACATCACCTTTTGGATCACCAATTACTTTTTCTTTGAACCCATCCCCTTTTTGAAAACCACATCACCTTTTTGGATCCCAGTACCTTTTACCTTTTTTCTTTGAACCCCACATCACCTTTTTGAAAACCACATCCCTTTTTTTAGATCCACCAGTACCGTTTTCTTTGAACCACGTCCCGTTTTTTGAAAACCACATCACCTTTTTTGGATCCAGTACCTTTTTTCTTTGAACCCCACATCACCTTTTTGAAAACCATCACCTTTTTGGATCACCAGTTCCTTTTTCTTTGAACCCCACATCACCTTTTTGAAAACCACATCACCTTTTGGATCACCAGTGCCTTTTTTCTTTGAACCCCACGCAATACCTGTAATAATCGTAATACCTTTTCACCCAGAGGGTGAACCGCTTACCATGAATTCTTTCGTGTCCTCCATGGGCTCCTGCTAGAAATTGAAGAACAAAAAAAAAACCTGGAAAGTCACAAATCTGGTTAAACATGTATACACAGAGCATCAAGAACAAACATCACAATTCTAGCGCTTTAAACAATCGTGCATATACCTGGATACCCTTTTTCGGTAACAGATCACCTGCATTTGGTTTTTATGTTGTTCACTGCCCTTACCGCGCGTTCCACGATCAGAGTACAGGAACACCCCGTACCGCGCTCCACCATAAAGATACCAGCACGTCCCGCACCGCCCGCACTCCACCGCGAAGAGGCTGCGGGCCCCCTGCCGCACCAGTATTGTTGAAAACGGTACCTTTTCTTTTGCTAGGAACCGGGCGCCCGATTACGCTTTTGCTGCGGTACCTCGTCGGAAAGGGGCACCCCGTACCTTTGCGAGAGGGGCCACGACGCCCTCGTACCTTGTTCGGGTCGCGGTCATGGGCGGACCGTACTTTTCGGCCGTGGTATTGTGGCGAGCCGTACCTTGTCCGGACGTTACAGGCGACCTGTAATACCTTTTCAAATAGGTCCTTTTAGGACGCAATACTCTAACACCCCTAATACCTTTTCCGGATGTGGTTACTGGTGACCCGTACCTTTCTTGAACGAAATACTGCAAATACCTTTTGGATGTGGTTACTGTTGACCCGTACTGTTTTTTGGACGCAATACCTGTAATAATCGTAATACCTTTTCACCCGAGAGGGTGAACCGCTTACCAATGAAATTCTTTCGTGTCTCCATGGCTCCTGCTATAAATTGGAACAACAAAAAAAACCTGGAAAGTCACAAATCTTTGGTTAAACATGTATACACAGAGCATCAAGAACAAACATCACAATCCTACGCGCTTATAACAATCGTGCATATACCTGGATACCCTTTTTCGGTTAACAGATCACCTGCATTTGGTTTTTATGTTGTTCACTCGCCCTTACCGCGTTCCACGATCAGAGTACGGACACACCCCGTACCGCGCTCCACCATAAAGATACCAGCACGTCCCGCACCGCCCTCACCGCGAAGAGGCTGCGGGCACCCCCTGCCGCACCAGTATGTGAAAACGGTACCTTTTCTTTTGCTGAGGAACCGGGCGCCCGTATTACGCTTTTGCTGCGGTACCTCGTCGGAAAGGGGCACCCCGTACCTTTGCGAGAGGGGCCACGAGCGCCCCGTACCTTGTTCGGGTCGCGGTCATGGGCGGACCGTACCTTTTCGGGCCGTGGTATTGTGGCGAGCCGTACCTTGTCCGGACGTTACAGGCGACCTGTAATACCTTTTCAAAATAGGTCCTTTTATGGACGCAATACCTCTAACACCCCTAATACCTTTTCCGGATGTGGTTACTGGTGACCCGTACCTTTCTTGGACGAAATACCTGCAAATACCTTTTCTGGATGTGGTTACTGGTGACCCGTACCTTTTTAATACATTTCACCCATACCTTTGTTCAGGGTGGGGCATTAGTAAATACGTACCCGTCTGTTCTCCGGTGGTTGCGGCACAGCGCCGACAAGCGGTACAGGTGTGTAGGTGTTGCTGGAGGCCAGCGAAACAGTGGCGAGCGATGGGGCGTCCTGCTGGCACCGCTCCCTTTTGTGAGTCAAGAACGCCGGGCAAGGAGTTGAACTGCTTCTTACACTTCCCACACAGGAAGACATGGTCATCATCTGGAGGGAAAAAAAGGAATACGGAAATAACTCGGTGCACGCTTGATGAAGCGTATTTTCTGGACAAGCCTTCGGACTGGGCACATTATTAGGTCACAGAAAGAACCAAAAACAGCAATAAACACATTTTACTCATGAATCTGCACCATTTCTTGGACTACGCAAACCCATTTTCTCATACACATTTTTAACCAAGTCATGTTTGTATACTTCTGAGCGCAGGTACAGAATACACATACCAGAGAGGAAGCCTTCATGGCCGCGAACGCCGAGATGGCAGACACGAGAACCTCGTCGCTCACCAGAACGTTGCCGTGCACCAGGGTGTGTGTAAGGGGCGATGGCGGCACCGTGTTGTCCGTCGAGACCTGCACAGAGACAAAACAAGAAGACCTGAAGTACATGAAATCAAGCCACACCCCCTTTAAGTTTCTATCGTTTTTGTTTGGTCACCTTTGTTGCTTTAAGCATCCACACCTGTACCTTTTTAGTTGTTTGTTGGGAAAAAGAAAAACATCATCTTGAACACCAAAGTAACCTTTTTTTTGTTTTTCTTTGAACACCACATCACCTTTTTGGATCACCAGTAGCTTTCCCCTGTTTTCTTTAAACACCACATCACCTTTTTTTGAACAACACATCACCTTTTGCACTTTTTCTTTGTACACCACATCACCTTTTTTGAAAACCACATCACATTTTTGCATCACCAGTACCTTTTACCTTTTTTCTTTGAACCCCACATCACCTATATATATACACACACACACACACACACACACACACACACATATATATATACATACATATATACATATATACACACACACACACACACACATCTATATATATATATACACACACACATATACACACACACATATATATATATTTTTTTTTTTCAGAACTTTTCACAGACTGATGCAAAAGTTTAGGAACACCTTGATTAACACATTTTGCTGATTTTTTTATTTTTATTGAAAAGCTGTTAACACTGTCTCTCTCCGAAATGTAAGAAATTTACAATATTTTCAGTAAACAATGATGCATAGTTACTCTCTATGCCATAAATGTAACAAAAATAAATTTAAAAAACTTTATGGCACAGTGCAAAAGTTAGGGCACCCCAAGATTTCCAGAGTCTCAGATTCTTTTTACTAGGTTTCAGACCTTAAATCAGCTCGTTAGATCTGATGCAAGCCAACAGGTGTTATTAGTAATTTCCGATTTCAAAGCTTTACAAATACTTTGACTCTTCAAACCTTTTTTGCAAGACTCTGAAAATGAAAGATTGATGCCCATAATGCAGGAGAAGGCGACAAGATAGCAAAGTGTCAGCTTACAGTTTCCACAGTGAGAAAGGTAATTAAGAGATGGCAGTTCAAGGGAACTGTGGAGGTCAAAACAGGCACCCAGAACCTTCTCCTAGCCCATGAAACCTTCTCGCTAATCGGATCCGTTTAAAATAGTGTATCTACCGTATGCAAAACAATCCTTAAAGTGTGCTAGTAGGGCAAAATTCTATATACAAATATTCACAATGTTTTATGTCTGTACATCATGTTTGATTACTCTGCAAAACTTTAAAAAGAGGTATTAACATTTACAAACCCTTTTTATTAAATGAAGGCATAAATGAGTGTGTACGATACAGGATGTCTGAAAAGAGCTTACTCAAAAGAACTGTGGCGGAAAATTGGTAAAAGGAACAAAAAACTTCATGCTATATCTTGACATAAAAAGATATTAAAACTCGAATCGGATGGGCCCCACAAGCCTCAGCTCAGCCTCCCGTCATTTCAACCACAGCGCACCAACCAATCAGCAATGCCATGATTCCTTCGCAACTTTAACAAAAATTAACCTGAATCGTTAAAGGTTCGATATACCTCTGACCCAGAGCTAAAACACTACATAATGAAGGTAAAAAATGCAGCGGCCATTCTTGGTCTACTTTATTGTAAAGAGAGTCCTGAAGCATGCATATTAAATGGTGGTAAATGCATAAGGCATTTTGTCCACATTAAAATACATACAAGTATAAAACCCTTACAACGAGATCTGGAAGACCAAGAAAACTGAGAACTGCTTGTATGCTGGTCAGAAAGTCAAATCAAAACCCCCATTTAACTGCAAAAAACCTGCAGGAAGATTTAGCAAACTCAGGAGTGGTGGTGCACCGTTCCACAATACCTTCATGGAAGAGTAAGCAGAAGAAAACCTTACCTGCATCCCCATCATAAAATCCAACGTCAAATATGCAACAGAACATCTACGTTTTTGGAAACAAGTGCTGTGGACTGATAAAATAGAACTCTAACAAAAAGAAAAGTGAGCAGCATTTCATGAAAAGAACACCTTGCCAACTATTAAACATGGGGATGCATCTACCATGCTTTGGGGTTGTGTTGCAGCCAGTGGCACAGTAAACATTGCATGGGTGAAAGGAAGAACAGATTCCACCAAATACCAGCCAATTCTGAAGTAAACATCACACCATCTATAAAAAAAAACTGAAGCTGATCCTAAACATACCTTGAAATCTACTACGGAATACCTCAAGAGACACAAGCTGAAGGTTTTGGAAAGGCCATTACAGTCCCCTGATTTAAACATCATTGAAAATTGGCTGTGCATGCAAGACAACCAAAGAATATCACAGAACTAGAAGCCTTTTGCAAGGAAGAATGAGAGTAAACCCCAGGTACAAGAACTGAAAGACTTTTAGCCAGCTATAAAAAGCGTTTGCAAGCTGTGATATCTGCCAGAGGAAGTGTTAATTTATAGGGTGCCCAAACTTTTGCACAGTGCCACAATGTTTTTAATTTTTCTTTGTTCAATTTATGACATAAAAGTAACTATGCACCAATGTTTGCTGGAAATACTGGGCATTTTTCCTCATTTCCAAAAGAGACTGTGTTAATAGATTGGGGTGATTTAATTGAAAAGATGTTATTTATTAAGGGGTGCCTATATTAGTTCTTAACCATGCTACTTGGTTCTACAATAGCAGGGAGGGAAGTGGAACAATACAGGGTGAAGGTGGTACAGAGGTTTAAGTACTAGGAGTCAACAGTCCAGAGTAATGGAGTGTGGGAAAGCGGTAAACAAGCGAGTGCGTCGCACTTGCTGATTGTCTACAATGAAAATTAATAATCTTAAAACAGTTATAAATGTAATAATTTTAAATGTACTAAGAGATATTAAAAAAAGGTCATACACTATGCTTAAATTCGCATTTCTGAAACACCAAGTTCTCATTACTGCAATTGGCATTAAACGTTGCGGAGGATGAAACCTAAACAATTTTCAAAATGTAGAAAAATTCCTGTTTCAGTAACGACAATCAAAAAGTCGTGTTAACATGGACAATATTTTATTTATTTTATTTTCACTTGAAGTAACCTTCCCATGTGCTCCATCAAGCTTTATTTACATTCTGCATGCATGTTTGAATAGTCTTTTAAAAAAAAGTTAGGCACATCAGTCACTGTACTCCAAATAAAAAGGTCTTTGTTACAATTTAGTTGTATTGCTACGGACACACTCAAGTCTCTATAACTCTTTCCCCCTTGTACATGTACTTTGACATAACTTTAAATGTCGCACATGAACTTAACATTCACATCAGCCACATTATGAAAGGCCATTTTGTGGCCTATGTGAATTTAAAAAGTCCTGAAGCACTGCAGGTCTTCAGAAAGGCCTCAGACCCCAGAGGGTTAAAAGTGATCCTCTTCCCAGCAGCTGACTTGAGTTAACTTGAAGTGGGGAGGGGTGAATTATTCACATTTGAATGTTGTCTGACACTGTAAAGCACACACAGTAACAACAACCATCAAGAACAAATCGTGAATTAAGGTGCTGATAAAACCACATAAATATTACAAATCCCTGAAATAATACAAGAATTTAATTGTAATGTTCTATTCTGAAATTCCATTTTTACACCAATTTCTACATTTTAATTTTAATGTCTTTAACTTTTTTTTTAATAAACAGAGGTATATAACTGTTAATTCTTTGTACAAATAAAATTGTATATAAAATCAGAAAATAAAATACAATCAGCTAGTGAACATGATTCCTGAAGATGGTCATAAGCAGTAAATAAATATGCAAATTTTGCAATTACCAAGTACAGATAAGAAAAAAGGAGATTCTCAGAATTGATGCAGGATTTTTTTTATTATTACAGTTTGGATGATAAATTATATTCAGTTGCATTCTTAACAGCAATTAATCATTAATCATCCAAATTTTAATAATAAAATGCTTATCATTTTTCTGTAGCTCACATATCAATTATCAGTTGCAGTTCAGACATGTATACTTTCAAAGATGTAGTTTTTTTTAATAAGGACAGATGAAAGCAGCCTCATTGTTTTGTTTTTTAATGCATTTATAACTTTTCAGTAATTTTACTTACACATCGAGATTGTGGTGCTAGAACTGTTACTGAGGGGGAAAAAACAGTGCAGGTTAATCAATAATGAACTTGTTAAAAAAAAAAAGTGCAAAATAAGAATAATTTGAGTAGATGTACAAGCTTCTGCTGATCCCCCATCTGACTCTGCTTTCTACTAGTCGCCATTCTTTGGTGTGGTGGTTCATATACAGTCAACCCCTATGAAGTTGAGGGTCAGAGTTCATGGGCCTCAGTCGTTTGGGAATTTTTCCTTAGAACCTGACTAATAGTTGGTTGCTGAAACCCTTGTAAATTTGCAACAACAAAAAAAATGTATACAGTATTGTTTTATATGGAAAGTTACATGTTCTTAATAGTTTATTGTTAAAAATACACAAAAAATGTCCATATTAAAATACTGTATAATTTTTTTGTACTGCAGAGGGAACAACGTGACCAAAGAGGGGGAAAAAACGTGGCTTTGGACAGTGAATTATTGCCGTATTTACCCTACAGTACTGATACCAAAGAAGACCACAGCATACCAAATATAAATGCGCTTCCATGAATTACAGTACATACAGGGGTAACATCTGTACTTAATATTCTAGCACTGCAGGAGACAGCAGTATAGTACTGTACACTATACGTGTTTACCTTCACATTACCTCTAAAAAAGTTAAACAATAATTTTCCCACAATTCACTTTGCACCCTCGAAAAAGTAACCCCCGCCAATTTCAAAAGTGGATTGTATGGCCACACGATACAACCTCGCCAAACTCAAAACACTAATTAGTCATAATCAGACATGTGCTGCTCAGCAAAAATTAGGCTTTTATATGCGCGCGCGTGTGTGTATGTGTGTGTATATATAATTTTTTTTAAAGGCACAAAAAAAACAATTTGGAAGCAAAAAAGACACAAAAAAATACACACAGGAACAAATTCACGAACAATGAGATAAGAGTTTAAGCCAAAATATATCTAAACTTCTGAACGAAGGGAAGGGCGCCTGAGACTCACTGGTGTGTATAAACGTATCTAAAGTCAAACGTGTGTGCCGTAACTGTGTGTGAGGAGCGTTTCAGCGCTCGGTAAAGATAACGTGTTACATTAGACATCCTTCTCGGTCAGCAATATTACATTTAAACACATACTACACAAAGTAACAACAACGTTTTAAATTAGTCTCAAAACATTTACTTCACTTCTTGTCTCTGCTCACAGACGCTTTCTTTCCTTCTACAACTATATTCAATTCTAGTCAGTTTATTTAAAACAAGCTTTTTTCCCTAAGAACTTTTTATAAACAGTAGACTTGGTAGAAAGAAATCACAAATCAATTCAGCAATTGTTCAATGATTAACAAGTGTTACCTTCTAATGCCTCGACAGCGTGACGGCAAGACGGGTCCCTGTTGCCAAGCAGCGCTGAACGCGGCTTTCTTCGGCTGCTTATATACCACCTGTTCTTCTTCTACGCTAGGCCGCTCACTAGTGTAATAACTTGTCTGCCATCTTGTGGCCGGTTTTGGAACGGCTGGCGCACCTGTGACTGATGGCCGAAAGCCCTTTATCACATCTACAGTATACACCGTAATTTTGGTCTGTACAGTGGTCAGAACTCGCTCTTTCAATGGTATCTTCTCATATATTGTTATACCAGTCTCAGATAGTATGTCTGTCCAGCCAGATTGTGTCACAGCATTAGGCAAAACTGGTACTTTGTGTATCTGCCTGAAGTTTAACCTGCACCATAAATGTAATCAAAATGTTGAGTAGAAGTGAAGTTATGAGCAGGTATGTGCAAGTTGGATTAGGTTAACCTAAGATGTATGTCAGTCAGCCTCTCCTGGTCTAGAGCGTCATATAGCGGGGATGCAATCTGATTATATACACAAGAGAGGTTTTATCTGTACATTGGTCAGAGCTCGCTGTTATGTCCCGGATTTAATAATCTACTTAAAAATAAGCTACTTGTTCGATGTTTAAAAAAAAAAAAACACCTTCACCACTAGATATTATTTAGAAAAGCTAAACTGCATTTTTTTTTTACATATTTTCACCGCTGAAATAACAGCGCTAAAGTGGTATAAGTGAATTAGATCTACGTGTGCTTCAACCTGAAATAATAATATCACTGATTACATCAAAGCTGACCATATTAATTTTTGTTTTAATAATTCATATGTAATTACACTTTGTAATTCTTTTTACAAATATTTAATAATTAATAATAACTTTTAACTATTTCTACAAACACTTTAACCACCAACGATGCATACTAATGATAGTGAATGAATAAAATTCAGTATATAAAAGAGTATATCATACATGCATCAGCTTGCATCAGTTACTTGTTTATTGGCTTGTTCATTTACTTGTTTATATCAAATTAATAAATGCAGGAAGATGTTACAATATGAGGATGAGGATCAGTCAGTGTTGTCTCTCAAATCTTTGTCATGTTTACAGTAAACAAAATGGAGCCATTGTCTCTGTGACTGACCCCATCGAGTCATCTAGGTATGAATTTTTGTATTAAAAAAAAGTCTCTGTGAGAAATGATCATAATTTATTTAGCAAAATATTCGACGACGCCACCTTCTGGTGAAGTTCCAGCGACATTTTGTGCAAACTTTCACCTGAAAACACAGCACTGACACGCACGATCATCTCAATAATCAATGAGCTACAAAGTTCTACACGTCTTCATGCGATTTAATCCACCACAAAGACGATTTATTAATATTTAATAACTCAGAAATGGCACAAATTCGGCGAACATTTCGACAAAATGGTCGGTGAGAGAGTTTGATGTCTGGATTCTGGAGATTGCTCTGTAGTCAAGGGCGATGGTGATTGACAAGACGGCGTAGCCAATCGCCGAGCAGGGAGGTTGCGACGGCGCGTCCAATCGCCGCGCGGCTTCGCGGCACGTGCCAGTTTTCGCGGCAAAGTAGGATTTGGCGCGTGAAGATCTGCTCCTCTGCTTCCGATCAGCTGGAACAAAACAACAAAAACAAGCGCGCGCGCGACGCCGAGGCTGATCTACTGGATCCCGCGCGCACATCACAGCGGATTAAAGGGAGATCTCGGCGTGTCTGGAGCTTTTACACTCATACCTGGAGGATTATTTGGTTCTTGAATTTGGTCTGTTGTGGGGTTTTTTTTCTTCTTTCTGCAAAAACCGGACAAACTTCCTGAACGAGGCTCGCGCGAGTTTTGTGCTGTCACATCCGGATCTTTTACACTTTTTCTCTGAAGCATCAGGTGTTTTTATTGCTCACACTCATTCGTGTAAACATATAAACGATTGCATTTTAGAAAACGCAACAAAATGTGCATCTATTCAATCTTTTTCATCCGTTTCCTTTAGCACCAGCACTTGTTACCGAGCAGGCCTGTGCTAGAGTAAAGTTCACCTCCCTGATCAATTATTATTATTATTATCAATTATACTAATAATACTATTCATTGATGTTCATGGTTTTTTTATATGCTTAATCTTTAAACTGCATGTGCATTTTCAACCATTAATGCCAAAACAAAGACGGTTTATACACACTCGTTAGAACTGCATGAATAACAAGGAATGTAAACGTCACTTCCGGTGTTATAACGCCTTCATAAAGTCCATTTGAAGAACTGTGGTTAAACGTTTACAGTGTGCAGTTCTGTATCGTTCTCAAACTACCAAAAACATTCTGCAGATTAGTGATCCAATGGGTCACCAGTATCAGCTTCACTCTTCTTCATCATCATCATCATCATCATCGTCGTTATAAGACAGGAAGCTGGTCTAAGTGAGTGATTGTTTATAAGAAAAGGTGAAAGGTCAGATCTGCGATGGCGGACACGGTGGTGTCTGGTCACAGCTCGGAGGATCTCCTGGCAGACTTCGAGACTCTCCTGAACAGCGGCAGCATCGACCTGAGCGCAGATCATCAGATCGTCATCATCTCACCGGCGTGCGGCGCCGTGGAGCTCCTCCAGCCCCGGAGCACAGGACCGGACCTGCTGTTTGTTATACATATAGTATAACAATCGTGCATATACCTGGATACCCTTTTTCGGGTAACAGATCACCTGCATTTGGTTTTTATGTTGTTCACTCGCCCTTACCGCGTTCCACGATCAGAGTACGGACACACCCCGTACCGCGCTCCACCATAAAGATACCAGCACGTCCCGCACCGCCCTCACCGCGAAGAGGCTGCGGGCACCCCCTGCCGCACCAGTATGTGAAAACGGTACCTTTTCTTTTGCTGAGGAACCGGGCGCCCGTATTACGCTTTTGCTGCGGTACCTCGTCGGAAAGGGGCACCCCGTACCTTTGCGAGAGGGGCCACGAGCGCCCCGTACCTTGTTCGGGTCGCGGTCATGGGCGGACCGTACCTTTTCGGGCCGTGGTATTGTGGCGAGCCGTACCTTGTCCGGACGTTACAGGCGACCTGTAATACCTTTTCAAAATAGGTCCTTTTATGGACGCAATACCTCTAACACCCCTAATACCTTTTCCGGATGTGGTTACTGGTGACCCGTACCTTTCTTGGACGAAATACCTGCAAATACCTTTTCTGGATGTGGTTACTGGTGACCCGTACCTTTTTAATACATTTTACCCATACCTTTGTTCAGGGTGGGGCATTAGTAAAAACGTACCCGTCTGTTCTCCGGTGGTTGCGGCACAGCGCCGACAAGCGGGACAGGTGTGTAGGTGTTGCTGGAGGCCAGGGAAACAGTGGCGAGCGATGGGGCGTCCTGCTGGCACCGCTCCCTTTTGTGAGTCAAGAACGCCGGGCAAGGAGTTGAACTGCTTCTTACACTTCCCACACAGGAAGACATGGTCATCATCTGGAGGGAAAAAAAGGAATACGGAAATAACTCGGTGCACGCTTGATGAAGCGTATTTTCTGGACAAGCCTTCGGACTGGGCACATTATTAGGTCACAGAAAGAACCAAAAACAGCAATAAACACATTTACTCATGAATCTGCACCATTTCTTGGACTACGCAAACCCATTTTCTCATACACATTTTTAACCAAGTCATGTTTGTATACTTCTGAGCGCAGGTACAGAATACACATACCAGAGAGGAAGCCTTCATGGCCGCGAACGCCGAGATGGCAGACACGAGAACCTCGTCGCTCACCAGAACGTTGCCGTGCACCAGGGTGTGTGTAAGGGGCGATGGCGGCACCGTGTTGTCCGTCGAGACCTGCACAGAGACAAAACAAGAAGACCTGAAGTACATGAAATCAAGCCACACCCCCTTTAAGTTTCTATCGTTTTTGTTTGGTCACCTTTGTTGCTTTAAGCATCCACACCTGTACCTTTTTAGTTGTTTGTTGGGAAAAAGAAAAACATCATCTTGAACACCAAAGTAACCTTTTTTTTTGTTTTTCTTTGAACACCACATCACCTTTTTGGATCACCAGTAGCTTTCCCCTGTTTTCTTTAAACACCACATCACCTTTTTTTGAACAACACATCACCTTTTGCACTTTTTCTTTGTACACCACATCACCTTTTTGGATCACCAGTACCTTTTTTCTTTGAACACCACGTCACCTTTTTGGATCACCAGTACCTTTTTTCTTTGAACACCACATCCCCTTTTTTGAAAACCACATCACCTTTTTGGATCACCAGTACCTTGTTTCTTTGAACACCACATCACCTTTTTGGATCACCAGTACCTTTTTTCTTTGAACACCACATCCCGTTTTTTGAAAACCACATCACCTTTTTGGATCACCAGTACCTTTTTTCTTTGAACCCCACATCACCTTTTTTGAAAACCACATCACCTTTTTGGATCACCAGTACCTTTTACCTTTTTTCTTTGACCACCACATCCCCTTTTTTGAAAACCACATCACATTTTTGGATCACCAGTACGTTTTTTCTTTGAACACCACATCACATTTTTTGAAAACCACATCACATATTTGGATCACCAGTACCTTTTACCTTTTTTCTTTGAACACCACATCCCCTTTTTTGAAAACCACATCACATATTTGGATCACCAGTACCTTTTTTCTTTGAACACCACATCCCGTTTTTTGAAAACCACATCACCTTTTTGGATCACCAGTACCTTTTACCTTTTTTCTTTGAACACCACATCCCCTTTTTTGAAAACCACATCACATATTTGGATCACCAGTACATTTTTACCTTTTTTCTTTGAACACCACATCCCCTTTTTTGAAAACCACAACACATTTTTGGATCACCAGTACCTTTTTTCTTTAAACACCACATCCCCTTTTTTGAAAACCACATCACCTTTTTGGATCACCAGTACCTTTTACCTTTTTTCTTTGAACACCACATCCCCTTTTTTGAAAACCACATCACATTTTTGCATCACCAGTACCTTTTACCTTTTTTCTTTGAACACCACATCCTCTTTTTTGAAAACCACATCACCTTTTTGGATCACCAGTACCTTTTTTCTTTGAACCCCACATCACCTTTTTTGAAAACCACATCACCTTTTTGGATCACCAGTACCTTTTTTCTTTGAACACCACATCCCCTTTTTTGAAAACCACATCACCTTTTTGGATCACCAGTACCTTTTACCTTTTTTCTTTGAACACATTACACAAAGTTATCTTTTTACCACCTTTAACCAGATCTACTGCTATGCTTTTCCCCACTTCATCTTTAAACATCATGCTTTCCTTTTCACAAACTCCTCTTTTGATTAAAATTGCTACCCCTTTCCCATGTTTCTCTTGGCCATTGCTAAAATATATATTCCCATCCCATACATTTTCATATTTCTTAATACATTCATTGTCCCAATAGGTTTCTTGTATACACAGTATTTCAGCTCTTTCTGAATTTTCTATTAGTACTTGAAATTTGTTTACACTGTTAAGCCCTCTTGCATTAATTGAAGCTATTTTAAGTGTCATTATTGCAATGAAGTATATTGTCAATTCTCCTACTTGCGACATTTCATTTACCTGTGTTCATTCCTTGCTCTAATAGCTCTTCTGCTGTTTTTTCCCGTTCTCCTGCTTTTATATTACTCATTACACTTTTGAGCATTTCTTTTCTTTCTTTATGTCTTTCTGTGGCTTTCTTGATGTTCGGTTTTATTATAGTCCTGTTCCTTCTGGTCTCTTTTCTCATTAGCTGAATAATTTTATCATCTTCTATCTCCTCTTCCTGTGGTCTTCCTAAATCACTCACCTCGCCTCTCTCTCTCTCCGTCACCTGTCTCGCCTGTTCCAGTCCTTCATCCGGTGTATTCTCATTTATTTTCGCTCCTGCCGCGTCGTCCTGCTCCATTTCATTCATTGGTTCATCTTCAGTCTCCGCCTGGTGGACCGTTGTCTCCTCCACTCCTGCTGATTCCCTTTCCTCTCTGGGCTCTTGTCCACTGCTGTTGGTGTCAGAATTCTCGACATCTCTTGGTGCTCTTGTATCTTCTGTTTCAGTGAACTGTTCTTCCACTTCCGCGTCATTCTTTTCCTGCTCATTTGTTTCGTTTAGACATTCACAGCTGATAAGTGCTCGTGCGCAGTCAGGACATTTGACCGCGGTACAGTTCTTCGCATAGTGTCCCTGCTCACAGCACTCTCTGCATATAAATTTCGGGCAGTCCTTTATGAGGTGTCCTGTGTCCATACAAAGACGGCAAGTCTTCACCTGTCGACTAAAGTACTGCGGACCTTCCTCCGTTTCGAATTTAGTGCTGTATGGCAGTGATACCACGTCTTTGGGAAATCTCACCTTAACAAACCTTGTTCCGTCAGCAATATCCGTACCTGGGTAGTATCGTCTTCTTATCGCCTGTAGGGGTTTGACTCCCCACAGGTTCAGTTTTTCAATAATCACCTCATCCTTTAAGTATGCAGGTAAATACATGAAGGAAACTAC
>QNUK01000892.1:102500-191904 GCA_013621035.1 Clarias magur | reverse complement strand
ACACACACACACACACACACACACACACACACCCACACACACACACACACACACACACCCATACACACACACACACCTGGAGCTGTGCGGCAGGCAGGTTCACATCAGCCACCATCTCAGTGCAGGGGTGTTCCACCTGCAGACGCGGGTTCAGCTCCAGGAAGTAAAAACTGCCGTCCTGGCTGTAGAGATACTCGACTGTTCCTGCACTCACGTAGCCCACCATCTTGGCCAGCTTCACTGCACACTGAGAGAAACACACACACACACACACACACACACACACACACACACACAGAATCATTACTAACGGTTTCCATCTAACATAAATCTGAAACATATCACTCTAATAAATTACTTATTTTGTTTGTTTGTTAGTTAGTTTGTTCGTTTACCCGCTCCATATTCTCGAAGACGTCGGAGGTGGCGATGGTGGCCGGCGCCTCCTCTATGATCTTCTGATGCCTGCGCTGAACCGAGCAGTCTCTCCCGAACAAGGAGATGGCGTTGCCGTACTGATCAGCCAGAATCTGCACCTCCAGATGCCGCGCGTGCTTGGCGAGGCGCATGACAAAGATGGGCGACCCGGGCACCTCCGTTTGCACCTGCGGTGGCAAAAGAAAAAACAAAAAACAAATCTGCTTTTTAAGTTTAAGTAAAATTTTATTTGTACTCAATATTCATCCAACATCAAAGGTCATTTTTGTTCGCTCTTAATTTAGGAAGCGTTTAACTTGGCTAGACATAGCTAGCTAAACAAGAGTAAACCTGGCTAAATTCAAATTCAAATTTTATTTGTCACATACACAGTCATACACAGTACGATACGCAGTGAAACGATCATTAACATTAACGTTCACTGTATCAGAAATAAATAATCAAGTGCCGTGATGCATCCAGTTGCGAAACAGAGTTGTATGATTTTTAAATGTAATTCATTTTCCAAAGACAATTATTTCATTGTAATATTTCATAATAGCATTAAATCATCTGACCTGTCGGAAGAGATTGGGGAAGTCGTCTCCGCTGTTGACCTTGCGGATACCTTTCCCTCCTCCACCCTCGGAGGCCTTGATCATCACAGGGTAGCCCACCTTCTCTGCGGCCTGTCGGACAGCACGTGCAGGTTAGACGTGCTAGCAGCTGGCAGGAACTAGCCATGAAGCGTTTAAAGAATTTCAGCTATGCTGGTGTGAATGTCGGGAGTTACCTTAAGCCCGGCCTCCACGTCCTGGATGCAGCCCTGCTCGTAGAGCTCGTTGGGTACGTTGATGATTCGCTTCTTCTGATCGTTTTCTGACCATGCTACAGTTAACCCTGTTATTATACACAAAAACAAATATTCTTAGCTTTTGTGGAAAAAAATCTATTTTAAAATTTGGGGGTTTAACAATGACGCTGCACAAGCTGGTTTAAATTTTTAGGGTCTTATGTATAAACTCAAACCGAGTTATTTAACCAGTATGGAGCTCTATAAGGACCTGACCCAACTTTTCGCATTATGAGGTTCTGAACAATTTTAGGATACTGGGGCTCTATATAGACTCTAGCCAAATTATTTTACCATTTCAGGCTCTACATGGACTCAAGTTTCTTTAGGATTATGGGGGCTCTTTTTGGCATATTTTGGCACTATGTGGACTCCAATCAACATATTTTAGCATTACGAGGCTCTATAATAGACCCGACCCAAGTTACTAGACAATTTTAGAGTTCTATAGGAATTCGACTCGAGCTGTTTTAACGATCTGGGATTTCCGATGCACCGGACTTTCAGACTTTCATTAATTCCCTGTAAAAATAAATCACCACACCTGTTCCGCTCCATGGTAGAGTGGGAATGCCTGCCGTCTGAGCCACAATGGACGATGCAATCTTGTCTCCCAGAGCCCACATCGCCTGACTGGGAGGCCCTATAAACCGAAAAAAAAAAACCATATCTTTAAGCATTATTAATACGGGGTAACATGCTATGGAATCAGATGAACATTTTGAGGAGACGAACCCATGAAGGCGATGCCGTGTTTATGCAGGAGTTCTGGGAGTTTTGGGTTTTCGGAGGCGTGACCCCAACCAGCCCACACCGCCTAGAAAGAAATCAGAAAGTAACCGTAGAATAGACTACAATAAAAATAACAAAATAACCTGAATATAAATTATAACTGTGGAAGAATAATTCTTTGTAATAAAACTTTACAAAGTCTATAACAAATACCTGAACTGGAATACGCTTAGCGATGTCCAAAATGAGCTCCACATTGGCGTAGTTGTTATTGTTGGTTCCTCCAGGGACGGGTACATAATGGTCAGCCATTTTTATGTACTCTGTGGGCAACGAGGAGGAAGAATGTGTTGAACCACTTACTTGGTTCTACAGTAGGTACATTATAATACTGTTCAAAACAAGTTCCTGTTGTTGTTGTTCTAGTGAATGGAAAAGCCCAAATCATATAATCTGTTCGAATTGAATTTAACAAAAGAATCTTGAAGAGACCTTGTCCATTCATCAGTGGAGACACTTCTCCTTTCACGTCACTAATCAGTAGCTCTTTCTGTATTAATTAGGCCACGCTCGGCCGTGACAGAGCCAGGCTGTACTGTATAAACTGACATAATATATTCAGCCTCGCCAGTGAATGGCATAAATTCTTTTCCCTTTTCATTGCCGTGTATTGTTCCCTCACCCGCGTTGGCCTTCAGGTCCTCAGGGGTGACCATGACGACGAACCGGATGGCGCGCTCGTTCCGAAACATCTCGTATGCCCAGCGCCGGATGGAGCGCATGCACTTTACAGCGGCAATGCCATTATTGGCGATTAGCACCTGCAAAATGCATGCACATATTAAACAGGGTCCTAGAGTGAAGTTTTTTTCTTCAGGGTCACTAGGCAACATGGAATGACTTAAACCTTGCGATCTCCCAAAAAGAAAACAAGCATGAAAACAAGATACTAAACTGGCTCATTTTAAGCTTTCATTCCTCATTAACCCCAGATTTCCAACGTGATGCGATTTACCTTCTCGATGACTTTGTTTCCTCCGAAGCGGGTAACGAACTCGGCAGGTGAAGCCACGGTAAAGTCCCTGTGCAGGTCGACGCGTCTGCGGTCGCGCCCCTGCTTTACCAGGTGCAGACCAGACATACTGGGCCTTAAAGGAAGTAAAAACACCAACATTAAAACAAACAAACAAAAAAAAAGGCTACGCTACACTTGACGGTGTAGCTCTGGCATGGAATCTGGAAGTTAGACGGACGTAACGCATCATGGTACAGGAATCAGAAAGTCTGATGTAATTCATTAAAACTTTAACATGATGGACAGGTGCCGCTCGTATTAACGGATATCTTCTCCAGTTAAACCTTGGTTGTAATCCAAAGCACTCGTATATCAAAGTGAATTTCCCCATAAGAAATAACGGAAATGCAGATGTGAAAATATTCATATAAAAATGTTTCAAACAAAATATAAAGTGAAAAAACAAATTAAACTGCGCTTTAACTTTGACAAGAATCGTGGCTGGTGTGAGGGAGACGAGAGACAGACAGAGAGAGAGAGAGAGAGAGAGAGAGAGAGAAGGAGGAGGAGGGGCGTTATTGTGTAGGACGACTTTCACTATCACTAACGGAATCACGGCTGTCTCTCTGTTTCATCACTGGAATCTTTTTTCCCTTTTGTGTGACTTTAACAAGGAACCTCTCTAATGAAACTTTTGCTTTTGAGGAATTTGTGGAAATGTGACGCCACGTTGTCGTTAAACAGGTTCACCACTTGAACACCAGTTGAACACTTTCTTGTGTCAACACGCCGATTTCAATTTCAAGGTTCATGTTTAGTCTAATGGATGAGGATTGCTATTCTAAGTATGATGTCATACACTAATACTACATTTAATACTTTCTTTTAAGAAGTAAAGCCTTCTACTTCATTATTACTTTACTTTCTATTACTTTCTTATAGTTCCTGTTAAGAAGCATATTGAAGTGAAGCACTCACTCAAAAAAAAAAAAAAGCGTAGCTATTCGAGAATCCAAAAACTGTGTGTGTCTTGCTGAATTCTGCATGGCCTGATATTACGCTGCTACATCACTGAGATAGAGGCATGCTGTGATCCTCAGTAACCCCTAACACACACACACACACACACACACACACACACAGAGGTCTGTCTGTCCTCTACTTGCTCAACACACATGCTCCTGTCCGCCAATAGGAAAGCACTGGAGCACAGGGAGGGTCTCGACGTCACGCAACAGGAATTTCACGACGTGCAGAAACATATAGTACTGCGCAGGAGTTTTAGGACAGTGTGGAAAGGAAGAATGCTTTTAAAAATATATGTTTAACCAGTGTTACCAAGCAAGTATTATTAATTTCTTATGTATTTTGAAAGAGTAATTAACTGAAACAGAAGCTGCTGTGTAGTTTAATTAAAACTGGGTGAGGAACAGTAGACCATGCTACTAATGTGAGGTAGTTGAGGACAATTTCACAGCACAGGTCCATACACAAGTCATACACATCCATGGCAAGACTAACACCATGTTCACAAGTAACTGGGATTTTTTTTTGGGACGTCAGGACACGTTAATAAACAGAAGCCTAGATAAAATTTCATTACCGGTAAGCAACGTTAACACAGTTACTACTTTACGCAGGTAACAATATCCTTATGAATAAACAGTTTTCCAAACGCTCCGTTTTCAGAGGCTTTAAAATGACCTAGATACACACGGACAGCAACAGGATTCAAGGTAGTTATACTGCATCAGTAAGGTCTGACCCCAGGCACCGATCTCAAAGCAGACTGGGCTTTCAAGACGTGCTGTTCAAGCACAAAGAAACTCAATGTAGAGTACTGTAGATGCAGCGATCGGCCCAGGAGGCTTCATGCAGCAAATTAAAACACATCATGCTTACTTAAAAAAAAAAAAAAAAGATTTTATATATATTCCTCTTAGTGTAATCACACTTTTCACATTGCGTGTAATTTATATACGTTATACAGTATATTACAGAAATTATAAGTGCTGGCTCAAATGGTTAAGGCGGTGTGTCACTGTTGTGTTTCATCAAAATTTGTACATTTTACAATTGTCTTTCTTGCAGTAAATAATTTCTAAAACCTTTCTATTCTATTCTTTTTTTTTTTTTTTTTTAGGTCACAGACAGTCATATAAGCATTTCACTGCACATCATACTGTCTACGGTTGAAATATTTTGTAATTTACTTTCCATTTTGTTAATTGATAAGAAATAAAACATTAACACTAATATTTTCGAAAGCATTCTTACTTTAGATCACATTTTTTTCCCCACACCTGCACAGTACTGTGTACAGTATATTATAACAATAAATCATGCTATTAGATTAGTGTACAGTAGCTCCTACTAAGGCTACTGGTACAGCAAATCTTTGATGATTCAAAAGAAGACGTGAATGATTCAGTAAAAACAAACCAAAAAAAAAAAGGTGAAGAATTTAAAAAAGGGTGAACACAAGGTGCGTGTCTATTAGTGCTGCCCATGCTGCAATATAGATAACTGTATAATGCAACACCAGCACACTGATAACAAACCCAGATAGAAGTGCTACAGTATATCAAACAGAGATACGGTGCCGAGAGAAAGTATGTGAACCTTTTGGAATTTCATGATATTCTGCATTAATTGGTCATAAAATGTGATCTGATCATCTAAGTCAAGAGTAATGACAAATATAATGTGGCTAAAATAATAACACCAAAAAAATTCTGATCTTTCATGTCTCTACTGAAAACAACTAAAAAAAAATCTCAGTGCTAGTGGAAAAGGTATGTGAATCTTTGAGTTAATGACCTCGAAAAATGGTATCTAGAGGAAAAATGAGGTAATCAATTAGGTAAAGAAACAGCACTGCGTGACAGCCAAAGAACGCAGCATTGAAACTGGCTCACATCTGTGTTCATGAGTCTACAGTCAGAGCTGTGCAGTAAGGAGTTACATTTACTTAACCTTTTTTTTTTGACTAGGAATAGTTTTACTTCACCATACTTTTTACTTTTACTTGAGGAGATTTGTGAAGAAGAAACGCTCATTAATTTTCTAACCATTTATTCGACACTTTAGATATTCTTTGTGTTTGCCAGACACAGAAATGCAGCAGATAGATCTACCACATGACGGTGTTTCACCAATCAGATGTAGCAACAGTAATCACATGACTCCGTTTGACCAATCAGCTGCAATAGCAATAACTGCATGGAGTCACATGACCACATAGAAATGGGGGGGGGGGATTTCTGTCTTCTGCAGTGGTAGACAGTGAAGCAAACATGTCACGGTTAGTTTAGCTGTTTTATTTAATGTTGCACATGCGTAACTTAACATATATAATTAACAAATAAACTAGAGTCTAAAAAATGTATAATTTTTACATTGTATAATGTATAATAATTCTTACATTTGTTCTGCTGGAAACAGTTTAAGGTTCAGTGAGACCTCTTTTACGTACTGTATGTTCTAATGTTATTTTCTGCTGAGTCATTTGCAGGGCAACTGAATATACAGCACATCTTAGTTACACTGTTCAAACATACAGATGTTACCTACGGTAGGGATTTATTTAAAAATCTTTATGTTGTGAAAAAAGTGAGATTAGGAAATTTGAGTTTCTTATTCCTTAATTTGCTATTTTGGAAAGATATTTAGATTCATTCATTTACTTTATCACATTTATTTTATTATTTGGAAATGTCGCAATTTGTACACTATTTTATCATTTTGTCTGACTGCTTACATAATTTCTAAAAAAAATAAAATAAATCTGAGTAACCTTTTCACCAAATACTTTTTTACTCTTACTTGAGTAATATTCTGGATGACTACTTTTTACTTCTAAGTATTATCATTTTGATCTACAGTAAGTAAAACATTGAACATTGAAGTAGTCTGTCCATGGCAGGACAGCACAAAGGAAGTGGTTTCTTACTAAAAAGAACATTGCTGCATGCCTGACGTTTGCGAAAGAACACATTGACAACCCACAAGAGTATTGGAAAGATGTTTTGTGCACTGATGAAACTAAGATTGAACTATTTAGAAAGAACACACAAGACTACATCTGACATAGAAAGGGCACTGCATAGCATCATGAAAACTTCAGCCCAACCCTAAAGTATGGGGCAGGAAACATTTGGACCTGCTTTTGTTATTGGTTTGTATTTTCCGGTTATTAATTCCAAGGCTTCACTTACTTTTTCCACTGCTATTTAGAATGCTGAACGAGTATGTCCAATAAAGACATGAAAGATCAGATTTTTTTTTTGTAGACACATATGTGTCAATACTCATAATGTAGAAAGCCATTAAATTCCAAAAGGTTCAAATCTTTTTTTCTTGCAAGTGAGGATAAACTGAGCTGAAGCTTTTCTTTCAGACATATACACACACATACATACATACATACATACATACATACATACAAACACACCTGAGGAGCTCCAACAAGGTGTAGATCTCACTGACATGCCACTGTGTTCTCAATTAAAATACAAAAAAAAAAAAAAAACCTTTAGACTGACATGGCTAGATTTTTGCCCTCGGCCTTATCAAACCTGCTCAGGTCAAACCTGACACGCAGACTGGCGAGACGATCCGGGCGTTATCTAAATGACCGCAATTCAGACATCTAATGATAGCATGGTGGGGGCATGAAAACAAACAAACACAGACGCTGACCTCATGTTGTGCAGCGGCCCGTCCAGGCATTCGAAAGTGCTGTCCGAGCTGAGGGACGACGGAGACTCCGAGCGCTCCTTGTCTTCCACCGACAGCTCCGACTTGCCCAGCGTCTCGTCCTCGGAGTTGTCCTCTGATACGGATCCGAGGATGAAGTGTGAAGCGGCCGGGGGCTTCGCCGCCGGGGCATCCTGCTCCGCCATGGCCGGACGACACTGGCAGGCTCCGAACACTGATGGCGAAAAGAAAGAGGGATGGATGAATGAAATATTCATGGGTGATGAGGAAAAGCATAAACACTGGACTAATACTTGGGAAAGAAAGGAAAAAAAAATTGCTCCAACCTTTTTTTTTTTTATATATATATATATATATATATTATATATATATAGTCTCTTATAAAGGTGATTTCAGTCCTACAAGCACTCAAGGTGGAGAATTTATAAAAATGAATCGGATGATATCTAGTATGGCCTTTACATTTTAGGAGCCATCCACATGATGAGGTGTTTAAATCCCCACCTCCTTTAGGCAGACCACTCCTTGTTTGGCTTTGACAGGACGGAAAGGCGAACACCTCAGTGTGGACTGAAGGTCACTACTGCATCATCACCTGATCAAAACGGCACGCTGTATAAATGAAACGATTCATAGAGTCTTAAATTCAAGGATATGCTTTTGAATAAAACTGTCACTGTGAACATTCTGTACAACTTCTGTGTCACCGTCTCTAAAGCAAAAAAAAAAAACATTTTGATTTATCCTAAGAAAGCTGACTTTACCTCAAAACCCATCAATGAATCTAAAAATAAAACCTGTCGCTTCATTCCTCTACATATTATCACTAGACTGAAAGAACTGTGCAACGTGTATGTAGCTCATCATCATACTATTTTGTCATAGCAGATGTATTTTGTTAGCAAATATAAATTGATTTTTTTTTTAAATAAAGAGTCAACATTGAAATGTTTAAGGATGAGAATCTCCTTTTTCCGAAAAATACAATACATTTTCCCCAAATAAGCACGACACATTAACAAGCAGTGATTCGATCACTGATCCGATAGTCTTGAGCCAAAATCATGACACCTGTGACTCGTCATTGATCCGATATGATTAGTTTTTACACCCATACGATTTGACTCACTACCGATCAGATACCATTTGGTCCAGCATCGATATACTTTGATTCATAAACTATCCAATAGGGACGGGGATCATCAGGAACCAACTGATGAGATATTATCATGACGCCCAGGTCCCAAATCGATTTCTATAACTAGCAAGATTTTATGAATATCCCAAATTCTAAATTATTATTATTGTATTGTTTTTAGATTTTGTTGCAATTTTAAACAGAATTTTTTTAAAGCAAAAAATTCGCCCATACCACACCCGATGCCATTCTGCCTGCTAATGTGCGAATTGTTTGTACCGCGCCACCTGTAGGATTACAGAGGAACTGCAACATTTGACATTTTTAAGTGTTAAAAATATTCTTTAAAAATCGATTTTAGAATCAGTGTAGCGATACCCGAGTTGCCACACAATAGAATCACTGAATCATTCCCACTAGTGCTATTACGCTATTAATTTCAGCACAGTTCGATTCACTATTTATTCTGTATGATTTGAATCATCTCTCGTTTAGTTCCCTACTGATCCAATATGTAGTGATAAAATGTGATTCTTAAAAAATATGATACGGTATGTTTCCGCACTATTACATTTCCATTCATTGAAATACGATATGATCTGGTTCAATTCCCTGCATCAGATAACAGAGAACTGGTCATGTTGCTATCAGTCTTTTGGCTGCTCGCGTCGAGGGATCGCTGCACCCAACAAAAGTTTTTACAAGCCAGATGCCCTTCCTGACACAACCCCTCTGATTTTATCCGCACTTGGGACGGGAACTACATGGCATTGGGTGGGAATTGAACCCAGGCCTTTCGTGTGGCAGGTGAGAAACCTACCATTAAGTGAGAACTGATCATGTACTGTTGTTTTATTCACTGTATTCATTTTATTATTTTTATTACTGTCAGGTATAATACAGTACCAATACATCACACTTTTTGTTTGTTTGTTTTGCATGATATTTGAGTCATCTATTTAATTTGTTGTTGAAGAAATATACGACTTATTAATTACTACAAAACTATACCGTACATATAACATATGCAAGGCAACAACCATAGAAAGTTCGTGACCTCATCCGGACCAATCAGAATCGAGAACTCGAAATATTATTAATATTCATGAGCAATGGGCGGTCCTGGTGAAGAAAGACAACTGTAACAGTACTACTAGGTTTCAAATGAATACTATAGGATAAGACTTTCAGACTAACAATATCACTCGAGACACGAAATCATTTATTTTTTTAATGTTTAAAATGAATATTTATTTTACTTTTCCTAAATCTCAGCGCAGAGTGTGACCTGAACACACACCTTGCTGAACCTGACAAACGGGTCCACACGCGTTTCTTATGTACAGCAGGGACCACACACACACACACACACACACACCTGCTACATGTGGCAAATAAACAGTTTTTGTTTATTTGTGTTGTGTGCGCGTGCAGGGGAAAATAACGGCGTTACTGCTTTAAGAGCTAAATAAATAAATAGGATAAATAAATAAATAACACCGTCAATAATGCTTGCAAACCTTCTTAAAATGTGAAACGCAGGAAATGATTGCTTTCCCGGATTTTACGGTTAAGATAGACTTTTCTACTGAATCTGAAATGATGCGCGAGACGCCTTTTAAAGCCGGCTAACATCCAGCTAGCGCGCTCCCCAGCTAATAACCTTAACGTTATTCTACTCACCGTGAGAAATAAGTCGGCAAGCTATCCTGAAGAGATATTCCCGACGAATTTATTATACGCTTTACTTCTCTCGACCTCTAAATAACACCATGTCTGGTCCCCCTAAAGCCTCACTCACTCTGACAGCCCGACATCACGGCGCTACGATACGGAAGCGCTATCATTTAAATCCCACCCATATTCCGTATGTATTACTGCGATTGGTCCATACTGGAAATTCACGCCCCAGAGACGGTCTCTGATTGGGCAGTCTTGTCAGTCATTCCACAGGTCTAGGAAGCGTTACTCCGGAATGTGAGTGGGGAAAATAAACACGGCGTTGAGGAACGAGGTTACTGCAGACCGTCGAACTATGACCTTAGAGAGACTCACGCCGCACCTGTGAGCCAGTAGGATTTCGGAGCTCAGGCGAAGGCGGGATCCTGTATGCAAATGAACAGAGGTGTAACCAATGAGAACGAGGATTTCGAGCGCCGCGTGTTTGTGCGCGGTATGGCCTGATCCGACCGAAATTAATTCATAAATTAATGGTGACGGGACATGAGGATGGAGGGAAAAGATACTCAGGGAAAATGGTGGCAGTGAGATCCTGACATAATTCTTAGTTTGTTTTCAAACTGTTTTTTTTTTCTCTTTATGTATGACATAAATACTTAATGTAACAAATAATAATAAAATAATAATAATAATAATAATAAAATAAATTAATGCAATAAACAACATTAAAGGGGGCAAGAAGAGGTACAAATAATTATTATTTAATTAATTATTGAAAGTTTGAACACACCTTCTAATTCAATGGTCTTTCCTTATTTTTTTCCCTTTCTACATTGTAAAACAATCCTGAAGGAGAACAGTCAGTTGTTATGTTAAAACTAGAAGGTCAGCCTTTCTGGAATAGTTCTTGCAGGAACAGTATTTTCAAGTGCCTTTGCAAAACCCATCAAGCACCATGATGAATCTGTCTCTCATGGAGACCTTCCCAGGAAGGCAAGTCCAAAACGTACCCTGCTGCAGAGGAGAAGTTCATTTAGTGTCACCAGCTTCCGAAATCACCAATGAACAAACAGCACCTCATTTGAGAGCCGTTATGAAGGCTTTACAGAGCAGAAGTAGCAGACACATCTGCTACAATATCAACTGCTCAAAGAAAATTATTGCATATTTTGGAAGTCCTGAGCTTTCATTTGCAATAGGAGAGATGTACAGTACAAAAGCACAACATTCACTGCAGTTCATCTGTTGGTACGGTGCTCAGACAGAAGCCATTCCTCACTAAAAGTCACATTACATCCAGCTGAAAGTTTTGCCAAACAGCACCTGAAGGATTCTCAGACCACGAGAAACAAAATACTCCAGTCTGCTAACAAAAAGATTGAACTATCTGGAATCATGAAAGCAGGCGGTGAACATTACGTTATTAAAACCACCCCTACAATCAAACATGGTGGTGGTGGCATCATGTTCTGGGGATGTTTTTTTTTTTTTTGCGACTGGAACTGGGAGATTAGTCAGTATAGAGAGAAAATGGATGCAGATTAAATAAAGAGCTATTCTGAGTGAAAACTTTCTCCAGAGTGCTCAGGACCGCAGGCTAGGATGAAGGTTTCCAGTTCAACAAAATCATGACCCAAAGCATGACAAAAAGACAACACAAAAGTGACTTCAGAACAACTCTGTGAAAGTCCTGAAGCGGACCAGCCTGAGTCCGCAACTGAACCCAAGAGAGCAGATCCGGAGAGGACATTTTGACCTGAAAAAGGAAAATATTCCCATTTTACAACCATGGTAGGACCTAGGGTCAACATTGACACATGCATTCACACACTGTGTGCAATTTGGGATCGCTAATTAGCCTAATCTGCATGTTTTTCGACTATGGGAGGAAACCGGAGTACCCCAAGGAAACCCACCAAGCATGCAGAGAACATGCAAACTCCCTGCACACAGACCCGAGGCGAGAATCAAATCCAAACCCTGGAAGCACAAGGGGACAGTGCTAACCATTGAGGCACCTTGTCGCCATTATTTAGACCAGTGATTCATAAATCTATTATTGAGCATTTGTATATCACTCTTTAGCAGTTGCTACTGACTTAATTGCTCTTGGTTGCTGTTGTTTGAATATCACTACTGCTGGGATGCCACCATTGGGTCCCTAGGCAAGGCACCTAACCCTTTGACCAATACAACCTGAGCCAGGTTGTGACAGTAAGGATATCAGAGTGGTGGATTAGTCTTTAATGTTTTTGCTGCTGATTAAAATATCTAATCCCAACAATCCCAACATGTAACGTTCATCTGCTCAGCTCAATGGTCATTCGCTTTGAGCAAATAAAATAAGGAACATTTAATGTCAAAATACTTCATCATAGAGCTGCCTTTAACATAGTGACCCACATGCACTTGCACAATGATGTTCAGTACTTAATCTCTTGGAAATATTATACACCTGTAACTAAGTGTAGATAGAGCCGAGTCCTCCGATTATTGCAGCACCTTAGACCTGAGCTCAGCCAAACGTACCGTGCAGACGGCGTCAATCATTGTGTAAACAGTTTGATTAAGAACGGTGAAATATCACTCTTGTGCAACCTTGATATTAGGTACGAGTTCAGCTCAAAGTTTAGAGATCATGCAGACATAGCCTGTTCAACAGACAGATAAAACTGGCTTAAAACAGGCAAAGAAAAAAGGCTTACTGTCACAGTCGTGCATTTTTAATATCAGCATCATCATAACAATATAAGCATCTCTGATAAACAAATACTTACAGTGCTGGGAAAAAGTATTTGTCATTTCCGGATTTTTTTTGCATATTTGTCACACTTTTATTAATGATTGAGATCATCATCAAACTAATTGTAATATTCACAAAGATAACCTGAGTAAATACAACATTCTGAGAACGGATTGTGCCAGCCTTTTGCAGCAACAACTGGCAATGAGTCTTTCACATCGCTGTGGGGGGAATTTTGTCTTAATTCCACACATTCCATAATATTTCAATCGGATTTTGACCAGGCCACTCAAATCCCTAACTTAGCTTTTTATTTTTTTTATTTTTTTTGAGCCATAATCCAAGTGCACTTGAGCTTGAGGTCACAAACCGATGGTTGGACATTATTCTTAAGGATTTTCTGGTAGAGCGCAGGATTCATGGTTCCATTGATTGGTCAAAAAGTCCACCAAGGTCGTCCAGTTCCTGAAACTTTTGTCACATCAGTCCAGAGAATATTTGCCCGAAAGCCTTGGAGATGATGAAGAGAATATTTTGCAAATGTGAGACGAGCCTTTGTGTTCTTTTTGGTCAGCAGTGGCTTTCACCTTGGAACTCTTCCGTGGATACAGACATCATTTTGCATTTATTCAAGTTATCTTTGTGTAATATTAAAATGTATTCGATGATCTCAATCATTTAAATGTGACAAATATGCAAAATAAATAAATAAATAAAGGCCAAATACGTATTTTTTTTACGTATTTTACGTGATGTTCACTGTAACTGCAGCATGTAACATGCAGTTTTATGCTTTGCCCATTTCTTATCACAGTATGTCATGGTTTCCATAGTAACAGCTAGATTACAAGGATGTGTATGGCGATCAGTCCACATGATCTCAGACCTATTGTTCTATATGGAGATAAAAGAAAATCCATAAAGACAAGGAAAATAAATTATGTTGGCATTTATTTAACATTCATGGACTTGCTAGTGAAACAAAAAAGCTGTGGTTTTGTCTCATTAACATAAAGAAAGGGAATAATCTTTTTTTGTAATGTAAATGTAACTATACAAATGGATTTTTTTTTTTGACATCATTGAGTATTAAATGAACAGCTGTATTAATTGGGAACTCATCATGGTATAAAGGGAATAATGCACTTGTGTGGTGTGCTGGCAATGGAAATAGTCAATAACTAACGCGATAGTGGTGCAAACTACTGTATCTCAGCATGACATCATGCTGCCACTTATTACTTTTCTATACCAGCATATTATAATGTGTTTTATTACTTACTCACGTTCATGGCTGAGAGGGAAAAAGACACACTGTCATTGTCCAGGATGAACGTTTAACCTACGCTTCAAGGAAATGTTTTATGTGCATGATCATATTTGGATCCTAAAGATCGAACACGATCATTGAAAGATCAGGTCTATGAAAAAAAAAAAAGTATGATTTGTAGCATTTGAGGTTTGTGGTAACATATAGGTTATAGCTAGTGCATTTTATTATTTTCAAAAGTTTCATTCTGAGAATCTTCATGTTAACAAATAAAAACCCTAATTCTCATTTTGACTTAAAAAAAAAAAAAAAGGCATAAAGAATAAAGTTCAACAGTATGACACGAAGTGGACACAGTGTCCTCCTAATTTCAGAACTTGTTTGTATATTTCCAAAGCACACAGTTTAGTAATAGTCTGTGTGATAACTACTTTCGCCGCGTTCCATTTATCAGACCAGCAGAGGGGCCAAAAATATGTCGGACTTCAAGCCAACATCAATACCTGAGCCTGCTTTCGTCCCGAATGTATCCAGATCAAAATGAGGAGTTTACAGGAGCATTATGAAAACCATGATTTACACACAACACCAGTGCTTTCGACTTTCTATAAGTATATAACCTACAAAAAAAAAATGACACTAGTAAAAAAACAAAACAAAAAAACACTGTATATGATATATTAAGTGGACGATTATTGTTGAACACTGGCGCCCAGTGGTCATATTTGATGCGTATTCTTTACAGGGTCGCTTGAAGCCTGGAGCCTATCCCAGAGGCATTGGAAATGCCTTATCTCTATGTCTTTGGGCTGTGGGAGGAAACCGGAGTGGCTGTTGGTGCAAGGCCTAACTATGCTACCGTGCAGTAAAATATTTTAAACACGGCTGCCAATCATATACACTCGTCCCATTTGTGATCAATATACTGCAATATCTTCTTGTTGCAGAACTTGGCACTGTCCTGCCACCCATTGTCCTGCACACTGTTTTGTGTCCTGATTAGATATTAGCTTTTTGCACATGCTTGCACTCGTGCACTGTAGCACAGGCATCGCTAGATCCATTTTACTGTGCCACATGCCCCATATTTATCTGATGTGCTCCAGTAAAATCTCAGGTTCGAGTTTGAAAGAGCTCCTATTTGACAGTTGTTTCATTTAGATTGATAATAATTTTTCTGATCAGCAATGTAAAAGCAATGTCTAATGTTTAAAAAGCGAAATTTAATCCAAAACATTAATAATAATGATTTAAAAAGAAATTATCGCATGATCGACGGTGTGCATGTCGTCGCGGGTGAATTCTGGCTAGCAACCCAAAACAAGAAATATTGAGCATGATACGACGATGGGACTAATATAACACAAATCTTATTTCTACCCAAGCATTATTGACTTCTGTGGATGGACATTACAAAAATTATTCAGGAAAAAAAAAATTAATAAATCAGGCTAAGCTAGCTAGCTAATCTGACTTACTTGCAGGTCTGGCAAATGTAAAAGCTATATAAATTTGCAGGGGTTACACATCATCAGATTCCATTTAGTTGAGGAAGACTGGATTCCTCCAACAGTCTAAAGACATGAAGATTAGATTAACCTTTGTTCTCTGACTGCCTGTCCGTAGCATGTAGAGTATGTATGCACCCTGCATGTACAGTACGTGTTGGCACTCTGTCCCGTCCAGGGTGTACCCTGCCTCGTCTCCGGGGATCAGAGCCAGGCCCCTATGACCCTGTGCAGCCAGGATAAGCCGTATAGAAAATGATGGAATGAATATATTTACATTTACTGCCCACTTTAATAGGAGCACTTGCAAATTTATATAATTATCATGTGACAGCAGAACAATGCATCAAATCATACTGTATATACTGTATGTAAAGCAAGAGCTTCAGATAATGTTCACATTAAACACAGAGTGACTATAGCTCCGTGTGAGCCTATGACTTTACCCATGGAGCGATTGTGAAACTGATCTTGTGGCATTTTCACTCACAGCAGTCCCTATAGAGTTTAAGTGAGAAAGTGTAGGCTATGATTTATTTTAAACTGCTGACTGAATTCATAAGTGTTTGAAATGTTCTTTGCCCCCAAATGTTTTATTATTATTATTATTATTATATTATTATTATTATTATTATTATTATTATTATTATTATTATTGACTGATTGATTGATTGTAGAATGCAGACAAATGCAATGATACAGCTGGTTCAGCGGCAGCATTAAGGTGGCAGTAATAAGTCAGTGCAGCACATTAGCCTGGTTTGTACATGCAACCGATGTTGCATGTACATATGGGATTTAAATGAGAGGATTGGGGATGCCACTAGAGCTTTATGTCTAGCAGCACCCCTGGTCCTTAGTGTATTTTTTTTCAAGTGATATGTAGTCTTATGTAGTATCTATGTTTCCTGAAGGAACATGGTTTCATTTTACTGTACTGTATACTGTACTACTGTATACGAATGAAATGACCAATAAAAATCACTCTGACATTGAAAAAAAGTTTCGGAATATATTGGATGGCTATGGATGAAGTATTACATAATTAAAGATTATATCATTAAAGTCTAGCTTTATGTGACAGAAACATTTTGATCAAACAGTGTTAACAACAAGAAGATATTACAGTATACATGAAGTTCTATTAATAACCAGTAGGGGTCACCAAAGTCCATAAAAGTAATCCGTGGCTCAATGTTGCCCTTTAAAACCAAATGCTTTATTAAAAAAAAAAAAAAAAAAAGAATCTTCCATTTATGTGCAGAAAGAAAAGCATTATATTGTAAGAGTATCTATAGTATAATAATATTTAATTGGTACGCACCAGAATTTGCTGCCTTTATTATGAGTACTATCATTTTATTTGTTCCAGACAATAATAGACTTGTGTTTAAGCATCATTAGAAATAAAAATTCCAAAGGAATTTTAGATTTTCAGAAGGTCTGACTGGTAATTTAGAGCATGGATTGTAATAGATAAAATAGCTAGTTATCTTGGAATCCTCCTTTCTACCATTAACACAATTATAGTTCATGTTCATGTATGTAATAAATGTAATAAGCTTTGATGCATATATTTTTTTTCTGTGTGCCTCCCGATAATGGTTGTAATGTAACGGGGAAAACAGCAGAGTTTAGAATCTGTGTTTTCAATTAAAATAATTTAATTGAAAGATTCAGCGAGGGAAAAAGCGAATAGTAAGGAAGTATGCCTGCTATTACATTAGTGGGCAAAGGAAAAACCTCACGGCCATAACCGCTGTTTTTGAGTAATGATAACAACAATAATCATCTAATCATGATAATAATATTTATTTTTATATATCCCTTTCTTCCAGCAAAGCTTGGAAAAACAATTAACCACGTGCAATTGTAATTATACTGAGTCAGCCAAAAAAAAAAAAAGGAAGAAAGGAAAAAAAAAAAGATACACACTTCGGGAAAAGAAAAATAGTACAATGTATATAATATTAATATAATATTAATAATGATATGATATTATTATCATAATATTATCATATACACTACCACTCAAAAGATTGGAATCACTTTTGCAAACTTCTTCGTTTTTCTTTTTTACATTCTACAACAATACTGGGGATTTCACAACTATGAAATAGCATATATGGAATTACGACAACAACAACAACAACAACAACAACAACAACAACAACAGTCAGATATTATTTTAAGACACGGAGGGCAGCTGTTCTGGAACGGTTCTTGTAAGAACAGTACTGTGTCTCGTGATTTTGCTAAACCCATCGAGCACCATGATGAATCTGTCTCTCATGAAGCCCTTCCCAGAAAAGCGAGACCAAAACGTTACCTCTGCTGCAGAGGAGACGTTCATTTAGAGTCACCAGCCTCAGAAATCACCAATTAACAACCAGCACCTCAGATTAGAGCCGTTATGAAGGATTTACAGAGCAGAAGTAGCAGATATACATCTCAATATCAACTGTTCAGAGGAGATTATTGCATATTTGAGATGCCTTCATGCATTGTACTTTACAGTGTAGAAAGAAATAAAAATGAGGAACAACCATAAAGTTTGAACTTTTAAGTATATCAGAATATCATGTACAGCACTGCATTTAACATACTGTATAGACGCAAAACAACAACAACAACAACAACAACAACAAAAAAAAACATGCACATATATTCTGGTCTAGTCTGTATACAAGTCATCATGAGCAGTGTGAGAGTACACCTAATACAAATGTTAACAAACCCACTTGCTCTCATACAGTACATTACAACACTACATTTCATTATAATAATCGGCCATCATTTCCTCTGTGGAACAATACTGCAAAACTGTTACTTTGCCATCACTGAGTGCAGATCGAAAAAATGATCTCGAACATCCACTTGCTTTGCATCTTTGACGACATACAGGGTTCTTTGAAGCAATAGCACCTTGGTTATCCTCAAAGATTTGGACAGGCATATGCAGTACAGATACATTTTCCATATTATTCAACAGCTGTATAAGGTACATGCTTTCCGTGTGTGGTTACATCCAGTGTACTCTGCTTCACATGTAGATAAAGCAACTGTGGACTGTTTTTTTCCATTCTGAATAAGACTAAAGCAATATCATGCTGTCGTTTGGATCTGTCGCCCAGTCAGCATCACTAGATAGTTTTAGTCTCCGTCAAAATACAATGGAATCTATTCCATTGATTACCAGCTTCTCTCCTGATAACCGGGAAATTATATTAAACTATACGGTACAGACCAAAAGTTTGGACACACCTTCTCATTCAGCGAGTTTTCTTTATTGTGTTCTTTCTTGTGTTCTTTAGCCCAAACGCGTCTCTTCTGCTTGTTGCCTGTCCTTAGCAGTGGTTTCCTAGCAGATATTCTACATGAAGGCCTGATTCACACAGTCTCCTCTTAACAGTTGTTCTAGAGACGTGTCTGCTGCTAGACCTCTGTGTGGCATTGACCTGCTCTCTGATCTGAGCTGCTGTTAACCTGCCATTTCTGAGGCTGGTGACTCGGATGAACTTCTCCTCCGCAGCAGAGGCGACTCTCGGTCTTCCTTTCCTGGGCCGGTCCGCATGTCAGCCAGTTTCTTTGTAGCGCTTGATGGTTTTTGTGACTGCACTTGGGGACACTTTCAAAGTTTCCCCGATTTTTTCGGACTGACTGACCCTCATTTCGTAAAGTAATGATGATGGCCGCTCGTTTTTTTCTTCACTTAGCTGCTTTTTTTCTTGCCATAATACAAATTCAACCTCTTTGAATGAGAAGGTGTGTCCAAACTTTTGGTCCGTACTGTACGTAGGGGAAAAAACACACACACACACTACTTGGTATTCTGCTGAACCGGAACCAGAACTGCCTTTTTTATTTGCATATGACCTTTTTTACAAGACAGGTCACATATAATGATACAAATGTTAACAAACCTATATATATATAGCATTAGAACATGTGGAAAAGTTTAAAGGGGTTGAATACTTATCTTCTTAATCTACTTGTCATGTCAAATTCAGTACTTTTGGTGACCAAGCATTGTATTTTCTAATTTTATACTGGAAATCAGGAATATATATATATATGCTTGTTTTTGCTTGTTTTGGCTGCACATGAGATTAGCAATTAGTAAGTATCATTGCCTACACATAGTTTAGTTTTACATAGAAGACGAACCCTTTTCGGCCAGTCCCAGTGGTACCTAGCGCCCTTATTCGTAATTCCTGCTTAGCATTCGGGTTGGATTCACGGGCACGGTAGCAGGTGCTCAAGCAGTAGTCTTACACTTGGCCTCGGTGCTGCTGAAGAAGCCCTCTCACACCTTCACCAGACTTCGGCTTTGAATTGCTGGAAATCAAGCGGCTTGTAACACAAACGCCGGTAGGATATCACGGGCGCGAGAGTGAAAAGAATCTGTGTTAATGTGCTCGGCCATCACACAGTGGAACATATTGCTTACAACCAGCACAATGACTCCAGGGTGACTTAGGTTACGCGTTCCTGCCAAGCGGCGGAGTGTTACAGTCAGAGCACAAGGCGCCATACTGCGATAAGGAGAGGTGGAATAGTGGATGAGTCTCGGCTTTCAGCCGTCGTCCAAAAGATGCTGACGGACATGCTTGAATAAGGCTTTTGATGCCCAATTCCAGCGTAATTAAAGTGGTCAGCTAGTTCTGCAGTCAGGGAATTAAACGCAAGCTTTATGGAAATGCAACGCTTGGAATTGCATGATACTTGAGAACTTTTTTGAATCTTGGTAGAAAATGTCTTTTTTTTTTTTAGGTAAATTAGGTGGGGTCTTGTACTAGGTTGGATTAGGGGTTGATGAAAAGCCTCTCGTACGGTTTCCTGTGAAAGCTCCAGGCCCCTGTGCCCTCGGATCTGCAGGTAGTGTGAGATTTCACACTCCTGAAACATGGCGCGGACTCTCTAGTGTCAGGGTGGCAATGTTCAGAGCAGCAGAGGAGAGAGAGAAAGCAACTGTGTCCTTCAAGGCCAGCAGATAAGTGTCAGGCTACCTGGGGTGACTTTCGAAAGCGTGATGAAGTCAGCCAGCATACATGCCCCCGCTGGAATCCGTTCAAGGTGCCATGCTGCATAAGCAGGGTGCACACGGAGAATGCTGTGTTCAATCTGGTGGTGTGTTTTGTGATTGAAACTCACGGTGAACATGAGTGGTACGTTCCAGATATATGTCACTCCCAGCCAGAGCCGAGACGATCTCCAGCAATTCTAGCAATAAGGGGGGAGGGGGGTGGGGGTGAGGGGGGGTAGACTCTGAGAATTCGTAATAGATACCCTTATGTCAGCCGTGTCTTGCAACCCCACCGAAAAAACAAGGACTCCCATTCACATCAACCCACTCTCCCCCTGCCAACTTTCCATGAATAAGTAATCATTCCATCACGGAGGCGGGCAGTGCACTTGGACCGGACCATTTTATATGGCAGCCGCGAGTAAATCGATCCCTTCCCGGTGGAAACAGAGCCGGCGAGTGTCATGACTTGAGCAGCGCTGTAACCCTAGCTTTGCCTTTCGCTCTCGCTTCTCTGTTTACCTGTCACATTGGGCATACTGCTTTACCCACACTGAGTGGCAGCTCACGTCGCCTTCCGCTTAATGACACGTTGGAATATTTAATTGCCGACAAGATTGAGAAGGAGTGAGCGGCCGGTAACCGGACACGCACCTTTTCACCAAGAAATCGAAGGCTAAGAAGGCAGTTTGATCCCTGCCTATTGTACCCACAGCACACGCCATGGCTTAACATTTGCTTCGGCAGATATAGGCTTTCAGTTCTGATCGGGTAAAGAAAAGAAGACAGGGAAAGAGGACGAGGGCATACAAGACTTTGGTTTGTTAGTCGGGGATTTGTGATCGCAGCTTTTTGTGATACTAGGTTTGTTAGCATGGTTCCACATGGAAGTGGTCAAGTTAATGAAGTAGATTGGGAGTCTAAGA
Organism: Clarias magur; assembly: GCA_013621035.1. Lineage (NCBI taxonomy): Eukaryota > Metazoa > Chordata > Actinopteri > Siluriformes > Clariidae > Clarias > Clarias magur. The sequence goes on along the minus strand of QNUK01000892.1, from coordinate 169,877 downwards.
TAAGAACTTGCAGTCAAAGCGACACTTGATGTGTTGGAAAGTGTCAAAAAACAGCTCAGGAGCACCACGATGAAGGAAGATCTCAATCTATTCCAACAGTCGGGACACTTAGAGGCTATAGAATCAATTTAGCATCATCAAGGTTAATCAAAAATCAATTTAGCATGAAATTCATTTCCCTGAAAGCTCTAAATTTGAGTGTTTATTGTGAACATACTGTAACCAAACGAAAGACAGGACGAAAACCTTTTTTCTTCAAAAGTGTTTTAGTTTCTATTGAGTTTAACCACATGTAAAAAAATATCTGTCTGTATTTCCTGACTTAAACCAGAAACGGCCCTTGACATGTTCCCCTGCTGATGATTTTATAACGTCGCCACGCTAACGTTCCCCAGGCCCTGTTTCAAACCCCCTTTAAGCCTGCGTGAATGAGCCAGTGTCGGCAACATCATGGTAGGCGTATTGCTTTCACTAGAGAGGCGATAAGATATGGTGAGGTATCGCACACCCAAGAGCACCGGCACTCAGAGGACAATAGCTGCTGCGCTTTCTCCAAAGATCCGCTTACAGCATCTCTGTATGTTGGGTCTCCAGCTCCACACTGATAAATACTGCATCCCGCCATGTTTGCGATCAATAATTCACTTTCTTTCCAACCGCCACTCTCTCTGTACAAAACAACAACACACACACAAAAAAAAATTACCTCGTGTTCGGGTACCTCATGGTTTCAGGTGTCTGGGTGATGTGGCAACATAATGAAAAGGGATTAGTGGATATTTTCCATCGTGATAACAGTGAGGATAGATCCCTGATCATTCTGATTCTTTACGCACACATGTTACCATGAGCAGAGGTTTTTTTTTTTTTTATTGAATTGAGATTGAATGAAGGCTTTAGTATCGCAACCATTGAAAATCCTTTTACTACGTGTCATAAACCCAGCGCTAAACCGCAGTTTTGAGAAGTGTTCCCCAGACTGTAAGAAGAACTTGCGCTTGACCCCGCCACATTTCCGAACCAGTGAATATGGCGCTGTGATTGCAGCTCAGTAGAGTGGAAAGCTCATGCAGGGAACGCAGAAGGGAATTTTCGACACAGGCTCAACCGCCTTTTAGATCAATACTCGTCTCCAGAGATCTGTTGGCCTCCAACAAGAGGGGAAAAGTCCGTGATCTTATTAAAGAAGTGAAAGGAAATGTGTACAGTTCATGAGGAAAGCCTGAGGTGGAGGGTGGGCTGATGAGGCTGGATCTCATCCATAATACCTGGCTGGATGCTCTGCTGTTAGAGTGCAGGGGCGGATCTACCGGGGTGGCACGGGGTGGCAATTGCCACTCTAAGAAAAAGCCTCGCCACCCCATTTGCCACCCCAGCACTAGTGTCCTAGTGTTCTAAAAAATAAAAGAGTTTTTTAATTTATCTGGCGTTCCAATCCAGATATCAGGTTCAAGTCAATCACACATCAGCCTTTATTTCATTTTTATAGGACAATGTAAAAACGTGCACCCTAGTGCATACACCGAATAAGAATAGCGTTCCTTGAAACCACAAAAACCATGCAAGGATGCTTGCTTCAGCGTTGCCACCCCTCATAATTTTAATGCCACCCCATGAATAATTTTGTACTGTAGATCCGCCCCTGTTAGAGTGGGAAGCTAAAACGTCCTACTAATGTAATATGTGTTAATGTCTAGTTTGGGAAGCTTGACAGTAATGGACAGTGTCATAGTAAAAGCCTAATCCTCCAAGTTGAGGTGGTTCTGGCACATCATTTGTTCCGCTGTATCAGGCACATCCCCTTAGACTGTAGATTATTTTCTACAGTTGGTTGAGAAACAAAGCTGAAATCCATGGCCAGGGCTAGAAGTCTAGACTGACTTTCCCAGCCGTTTGCCTCCTATGGCCGTGACAAGAAAAAAAAAAAAATGGAAGGGAAATGTTGGAATGAATTTTCCTGATTTTATTTCCCTGGACAGATGGCATGCTCATATATGCCTCCCTTCAAGTTTCAGTTGAAGAAATGAGGAATGTCATAAAGCCTCAAATACCCACTCAGTGGCTGACATGAACATTATTTTTCCCAGTTGTAACATGCTAATTACTGTTACCCAATACAATGTATAGCCCGTTCCAAATGTTACAGCTGATGATTAGAGCCAGGTGTCTGGACACTGACTGTCTGAAAACCTTAGCAGTGGTGGCTCAAAAGGTTAAGGCTGAGGGTTACTGGGTTACTGATCGGAAGGTGGGGTTGCCACTGTTGAGCCCTTAAGCAAAACACTTTAACCTGTCTGCTCCAGGGGGCGCTGTATCCTGGCTGACCCTGCGCTCTGACCCCAGCTTCATGACTGGGATATGTGGAAAAAAAATGTCACTGTGCAAATAATCAAATCTTGCTCAAGGGCCCAACAATGGCAACTTGGTGGTGGTGGTGGGGTTTGAACCTGAGACCTTCCTATCAGTAGTCCAATGCCTTAACCCCTGAGCTACAGTGGTTAAACGGCTCAATTATTGGGGACGGTTATTTTAGGTGAAATATCTTTATTCCTTAATTCCTGTCCACTTGTCAGAGTAGGAAGAACAGGTTCATCTGTCTCTTTCCTTTATCCAGCCTTTGCTAGGCATGACAGGATAGCCAGAGGGGCAACACCCTGCTTTTCCACCTCAGTGCATGTAGGCCAGGACACTCAACCTGAATCACATTTACATCTGACAGCTCACCCCTTATCAGAGGAAGCCTCCACCATGATGCCCAAAGCGTGGGTAACCATCACAAAGTTAAAAGCGCATAGTTAAAAGTTGTGGGTAAAATTGTGTAATAAGAGCAGCGGTCAGAACAACTCTTAGTGGTGAGTAGGAAATCATGCACTACAACAGTGTCATCACTGTAAATGGCTAAAGCGCTCCAAATCTTTTCTTGGGCAAACCAAGAGGAATGCAAAAGAAGTAGGAATCACAGTTACACCAGTGATGAATTCTAATGTTCATAATAAATAATAATAAATAATAGACTTGGTAGTAGAAGTGGTTAGCACTATCACCTCGCACCTCCAAGTCCCGAGTTTGATTCCCACCTTGGATCTGTGTGCATGGAGTTTGTGTGTTCTACCCGTGCCTGGTGGGTTTCCTCCGGTTTCCTCCCACAGTCCAAAGACATGCAGATTAGGCTAACTGGTGTTTCCAAATTGCCTGTCGTGTGGGCATGAGCAAGCGAGTGTGTGTATGTGTGTGTCCTGCAATATATTGGCTCCCTGTCTGGGGTGTACCTCGTCTTATACCCTAAGTGCCCTGGAATAGCCTCTAGCCCCCCTACAAACCTGTATACAGGACAAAGTGGTATAAACAATGAGACAATACTGGTACATCCCATTTTTTCCCTCTCATACCCCAGGAATATATCAATTATAAGAATATTCCGATTATTAATGAACGACACATACAAAATATGGCTAGGATTTTTCTTTATGGACACCTACAGTATATGTGGACCTACCTCAAACTGTTTCCAAATATAATGGTGTTTGTACAATTTCCCTTCGTTGGAACTCAAGGTTTTAAATCAATTTATTTTAGTGCTTGGATTATTGTGGAGATGTCACTACTGTTCCAAACCTCTGCTCATTAAAACCTCATTAACTTGACAAAAACTAAACTTTTTCGGTTGATACACACCCTTTATCAACATCCATTTGATTTGAAAAGCATGTCCTTGGGCTGAGTCTTCATCCTGATGGCTTGTACAGGTAGAATGTCTGTCTACTGACATTTCTCCTCACCCCTTTAGCTCATGCTTTCACATACATATCACATTTGAGGGATCCTTGCTAGTGGGCAGGATTGCCATTTGCACATATGTAAGCTGTCGAACTGTATCGGGTGGCGCTTTTGGATAAGATCTGAACAACACGTTCCCCCAAGGCTGCTGGCCTTTTCTGTCCAGTGACGGCATCTCCGACACCAACCACAGCAAAGCCTGTGGTACCACGAGAGACAGGGAAGTGTTGGCCTTCAGTGGATGGCTGTTGGACTGTATTTCCACCTCGCTGCACAGCCAGGGCTCTGACAGACATCGAGATTTATTTGCAACTCACACCCTGGGCGGCATGGCCACTTTCTTGAAGCGGACGGGAAGCGATAATGGCATGGATCTAGTGGAGTGTGCGTAAATGATGCAGTGCTTCATATGCCAGCTGTCAACTCCTCTTAACATGTCAGGACTCTTTGCTTTTCAGTGCCAGTTCAAGTCTTTGGGCTTGTTTTCTCTAAAAGCATTAGAGTGCAAGGACATTGAGTCTTTGATTGCCAAATGATGAACACATTCTGTAATGTTGTCCTTTGTAGAAAACTGTTTTGTTCGTGTGAGTAAGATGAAGGTATGTATCACTTGAATTTTAAGAGAACAACATGTGATTACATCTGAATTATGAAACTAAGTGAAACGTTAGTATGTGACAATAAATTAATTTTGTGAAAAATAAATCCACTCATCTAAAGGATTATTAGGAACACCATACTAATACGGTACTTGAGATCTGGCGACTGTGGGGGCCATTTTAGTACAGTGAACTCATTGTCATGTTCAAGAAACCAATTTGAAATGATTCAAGCTTTGTGACATGGTGCATTATCCTGCTGGAAGTAGCCATCAGAGGATGGGTACATGGTGGTCATAAAGGGATGGACGTGGTCAGAAACAATGCTCAGGTAGGCCGTGGCATTTAAACGATGCCCAATTGGCACTAAGGGGCCTAAAGTGTGCCAAGTAAAGATCCCCCACACCATTACACCACCACCAGCAGCCTGCACAGTGGTAACAAGGCATGATGGATCCATGTTCTCATTCTGTTTACGCCAAATTCTGACTCTACCATTTGAATGTCTCAACAGAAATCGATACTCATTAGACCAGGCAACATTTTTCCAGTCTTCAACTGTCCAATGTTGGTGAGCTCGTGCAAATTGTAGCCTCTTTTCCCTATTTGTAGTGGAGATGAGTGGTACCCGGTCGGGTCTTCTGCTGTTGTAGCTCATCCGCCTCAAGGTTGTGCGTGTTGTGGCTTCACAAATGCTTTGCTGCAGACCTCGGTTGTAACGAGTGGTTATTTCAGTCGAAGTTGCTCTTCTATCAGCTTGAATCAGTCGGCCCATTCTCCTCTGACCTCTAGCATCAACAAGGCATTTTCGCCCACAGGACTGCCGCATACTGGATGTTTTTCCCTTTTCACCCCATTCTTTGTAAACCCTAGAAATGGTTGTGCGTGAAAATCCCAGTAACTGAGCAGATTGTGAAATACTCAGACCGGCCCGTCTGGCACCAACAACCATGCCACGCTCAAAATGGCTTAAATCACCTTTCCTTCCCATTCTGACATTCAGTTTGGAGTTCAGGAGATTGTCTTGACCAGGACCACACCCCTAAATGCATTGAAGCAACTGCCATGTGATTGGTTGATTAGATAATTGTATTAATGAGAAATTGAACAGGTGTTCCTAATAATCCCTTCGGTGAGTTTATATGCATGTACAAATAAATCCACATACACTACATGAGAAGAATTAAAACGAAAATATATGAATCATTGGAAACATTTTTCATATGAAAAGCATCCTGGGAAAATAAATAAAAAGAAATTCAGGGGGAAATATCACGTTTATATAAAGGATATTACGTTTATATTAAAATACATGTATTGTATAGTGCAGGGCATTGATGGCTCACTGGTTTCTCGCCGGCCATGCGGAGGTCCCGGGTTCGATTACATTTACATTTAGGCATTTGGCACATTTAGGCAATTACCCAATTCCCGATTTAGGCAATTACCTGATTCCCATTCAATGCTCAAACCTCAGCCACCGGATGTAGTTCTGGTCCCAAGCCCGGATAAAATGAAAGGTTTGAGTCAAGAATGGCATCCGGAATAAAATCTGTGCCAAGCTGCTGTGTAGATTCGATGGTTCGTTATGGCGACCCCACGACAGGAGTAGCCGAACGACCAACCACAACATGTATTGTGTAATTTAAATAGTGGTTGTCAAAAGAAAAACCACTGAAGATCTTTTTTTTATCTTTTTTTTTTTACATTTCAAATGTTTTTATTTCCGTATCTTTTCATTCATTATATACCGCAGTATTACTGTATTTACTCCCAAGTTAATGTAAGCAGCTTCAAGCTTTCATCTACTGCAGGAATGTCTGTCGGGGATCCCAACCTTTCAGGCCGAATCGCTCTGAAGAGTTCACTTGCCAGATCAAAAACTACATGGTGTGTGACACCACTGATTGAGCATGATGCTGGGCTTTCGAGAACGCCACTCTGACGAATCTGTCTGTGCTCACCTGGCATCTTTCCATGCCAGTATAAGCACCATCAGTTTGAATACATCTGCTCAGCAGCTGACCTTCACTTATTCCACCAGGTCATGTTTGCTAATTCTGGGAAGGTGTTTGGAATCCATCCAGGAATGTCTGGGCATTTACTGCAACCTTTTGATTTATTTACTCCACAGCTGGCAAATTTTATCCAAAAATACAAAGTGAAATGTCAAAGCTCAGGGCTTTAAAGATGATCTGGATAGGGACACCGTGGGTCATGTGAGCTGGGGGGACAATGGCGATCATTTGTCACATTTGTATGTTTGAAGGGTCCTTCTTAAATTTAAATTGTGTTCACTCTATTTACACTATTCTTTATACTCTTTGTGCTTTACAGGGGGGCTGGAACCTATGGCAGGAAACTCATGGCACTAGGCTCCAGGCCCGCTGCATCATTGCATACTGTTCACACACTACAGGCAATTCGCAAACACCAGTTACAGAAATCTGCATGACTTTGGACTGTGGGAGGAAACCGGAGCACCCAGAGGAAACGCACCAAGCACGGGGAGAACATGCAAACTCCATGCACACAGGCGGGAATCGAACCCAGACCCTGGGGGTCTCTGAACTCCCCAAAGTATATCTGTTATTACATTTTTTGATTTTACTCCAACGCCAAACATGCGATTTCAACATTTATGTAAATGAGTTGCTGTTGAGCCACACCCCTACACAGAACCGCATAGCTGAATAACAACCTGGGGGAGGGTTTTCATCATATGAGGTCACATTAGGGAGCTCATCTTATTTATAAAAAAAAAAAAAAAAAAGGAAAAGAGTGGAAAATATTTTTTTCCTCATGTTTTTATTGCTGGCACACTGGAGAGTCATCTAAAATCGAAAAGTGACTAAAAAGTGAATATTGCATAATAGGTCACCTTTAAATGTTAAATTCAATGTTTTTGGAAATGATGATGGTCCTAGTGCTTGAGAATTATATAATCTAATCAAAATTGTTTTTTTTTTTTTTAACTTAAATTTTAAATAGATCAATCCCATTCACATATTCACACAATTTTTGTACGTACCATACAGTATGTACACTATGTGTGATAATCAAAGCTGAGCCTAAATTGATGGCAAACATACTGCATGTTACTGAAAGAGCATCCTGCAAGTGAGTAGTTTAGCCACTTCAGTAAAGTAGACATCCAAGCCAAGACGAATGAAGTTTTTATTGTTTTGTGATGTGACTCCAGTAACGCTGTAACAGCGTGCGGAGGTTCTGCGTCCAGCCAGAGTGAGCGTCAAAACAAGGATCACATTGTGCTGGAGAATTTATAGGAAAACGCAAACAATTGTCATACAAAAGTAACTTTAAAAAAAAGTTTCTTTTAAATAATCTGTCGGCATTTGGCTATGAACACTTTTGTGTAAATGACGGGAGCCAAGCATTGCTCAGCAGCTTCAGTCTCCATTTGTTTGGGTTGGTGTCACCCTGGTTTAACTCATGGCCATGGCTTCATAGGCACCCCAACTCCCCCCCCCCCCTCCAACACCCCTTCATCCACCCGACCTCCAATCTCAACTCGCTGCATTGTAGTCGAGGCTCTTTAACCCTCTTTAATGGCTCTGGAGCCACCACAGAGCTGTAAGGGCGAGATTAGGTTCCCTAACAAGCAAACGGTGCAGTGTGTTCACATACTGTAAGTTGTGTTATAGAACATAAACCATATACCAAGCTGAGATTAAGAACTGTTTCTCAATGTTATTTGTGCAAGATAAACTTAAATAAAAAACTTCATTTAACTGAGTTTAATGTTTTTTAGATTGTGAAAGCCACAAATTCCTGGAGGTTCCCTGTGCAATCAGGGAAGAAAAACTCCATAGATGTTACAACCTGCTCATTCAGTACGTTCAGGTCGTCAGCTGACTTCTTTTTATTGCCATTGCTGAGTCTAGTCCTGGCCAACTAAGGCAATCCCAGATCATAACACTGCCCCAGAGGCTTGTACAGTGGACACTATACATGATGGGTGTCATCCCTTCTCTTTGGAATGGGGTCTATCTTTCTATTGGTCAAAAGTCCAGTCTTCATGCTATTCAAAATTTAAGTCTTTTTTTTTTTTTTTTTCTTTCTCCAGTTATACTAATTGGCATGGTGGTGTAGTGGTTAGCGCTGTCGCCTCGCACCTCCAGGTTTTGGAAAATGGGAATAAAGACAATGGTCAGCATTGGCTTCCACAGTCACTTGTTGGACTTCAGAGGTTCCTCAGTTGCCACTGTTTGAGCAAGGTCCTTCACCCCCCAAGTGCTCTGATAAAATTGGCGGATACAATCCAACTCAGAAGCAACAGATAGATCTCCAGGGTGTGGAGTATCTATCACCCAATGTGCCAATGGCATGTGGTTGGACCCTATCCCCCACCAACAACTACATTAGACTATATTGTCATATATATATATATACGCTACGCTATATGACAATGGAGGTCATTGTACTGTGGTTGGGTTTTGTTCACTTCTGCTGAAGGTTTTAAAGCTTTTAAAAGTGACACAAACACTGGGCCAAATTTGAACTTTTTGTAACTTTGTAACTCACAAATTGAGTCATAAATGTATTAAATCTGTGTATCATCTTATGACAACTTACAACCTGAAGTATAGCCGTGCTGTGTTAATAAAACGGGGTCTGAAGCCTGTGGTGTGATCAGAAATAGTCCAATCATCACATTAATAAGGAAGTGATGCCTCAAACGCATACTTACAATAACACATGTGAAAAGTCTCCAGTGAATAGGCCGTGGCTTTCAGGGTGGCCTCTCACTGACTAAACAGGAGCAGTAGTGCAGGACTAATGTGGTAAAACACACAAAACCACAGTGCCTCTGAAGATGAAGAAGACCACCTGTGTGTTGAAAAGTCGCTGAATCGTGTTGAGGTGGCGTCGCTGGCGCACGTCCAAGCTGAGAGAAGAAAAAGGAGAAGCCACAAAACTCATTATTTGTGAAGCTGAGGGAAGGTTGATTTGTACTGTAGATAGACTGTAAACTGAGTGGCGTGTGGAAGTCTTTTAGTCTTAATACGAGTCCAGTTATTTACATATAGATGATTGTACATGTATGTCATAATAAAATTGTTGGATTATTTAAAATTCTGTCTGGCTGGGACGCAGATTATCTTTCATATTTAGAACTTTTTGTAATGCATTCTTGGTTCTATAGTAATAGCAATAAAATATTTGAAATGTGTGCAATGGGCACTCTATACAGACGCATTAAAAAGAAAAATGAATTGCTTAATTAACATACCTTAAATAAACTTTATTAACCTTAAATAACCTAGAAATTGGTAAAAGAAAATGGAAATGGATGGAAATACGACAAGTTTTATATATTCAGCTTGTCATATATATATATATATATATATATATATATATATATATATATATATATATATATATATATATATATATATATATATATATATATATATATATATATTTATTTTTTCAGCATAAAAAAAGCTTGGCATACATATATATATATATATATAACCTTAAATTAAAATATAAAAAAAAAGAATATAAAATATGAAATAAGAAATATACAGAAATAAAAACATAGAATACTTTTAGCTGTACAATTTACACTATGTACAAGTAATAAAATATAACTGTGTTATATCTTTATTGATAAAAGAGAATCAGCCAAAGAAATTATAGAAAAAAAAGAAAAAAAACTATTTAAAAGAAAAAAACTATTTATAAATAAATAAATTTCGTAATATATTCATTTATATATATATATATATATTGTATATCAATTACTATTAAATTGTATATCAACATTACTATTAAAATATATACTTATATATTTATTTGTTTTTTTTTTCTTTTCCTGCCGTGTGTGTACTGTATTATTATATTATTATACATGAGCTGTTTTGGGACAATATGCATCCGTGGCTTAGTAACAGTAATTCTCAGGACACATCACACCTTCCTGTTGCTGATTATTTTTCTACAGCATCATCCCTGTTTCCCAAAATAATGTGTTTCTGGAAATATCTTGCAAAATGGCACGGTGGATGATTTTGCAGGATAAACATTCCAATAATTTAAATCAGAGCAGACAATAGCCATGTGTTAATGAGATATATATAACATAAAGCATCACTTTTATCCTTTTAATAAACTGTCAACTGTGACATTACCATATTATGATCATTTTTAATATGATAAAAAAAATATTATATTTCCAGACATAATAAATGAATAATGTGCTTTTCTTATTATTTGTTGTTAGGTTGTATGTATCGATTGTATTATTGTCCACACCCATGACAACCAACCACCACTTCCTTTATACCCAGAAAGAAAGAAAATCCAAAATAGCTCACACTTGAACCATAAACATGGCACTTTATTTAGCAGGAGGGTGGATGAAAGCCGCTTGGCCATTGGAAAGAGGCTTGTGCATCTGCTTTTGCTTGTCCTTTGTGTATTATTTCCCATGAATGAGAGGCAGTGTCAGCACAGGTGGAGTGTCACAACAGGCTTTGACTCTCGGACTTATCGTGCCAGCCGACAATGCGCGTCCGTCCCTGCGTACAAAGGAGGGCGTACGGGAGAGAGAAGAAGAACAGCCGCAAATCAAACATTCTTACAATATTACCGCCCCTTTCTCTCTTTGGCCAGGCTTTCAAGAGAGATTCGCTTTTTCCAGCAAAGGCAGAGACAATGGAGATGGACAATTAGCACTAAAACGCTGATTAAACACTGCAAATGCACCCGCTGTTGTGTAGTTGTGTAGTGCTCTGGCCCGACCTTTTCAGTGTCCTCGAATGTGCTGTGCGCTTCAGGCTCCATGAAGTACTTGAGAGAGTGTGTGTGTGTGTGTGTGTGTGTGTGTGTGTGTGTGTGTGTGTGTGTGTGTGTGTGTGTGTGTGTGTGTGAGAGAGAGAGAGAGACAGAGAGAGGCCTAAACACAGAGGCCTGTGGTTGCCTTTTGTTTGTGGCTGTTTGTTATAGCGTGGGCTGGACTTTCTTCTTCTTTTTTTTTTTTTTTTCAGGGTCTGGGAGTCCTGGTGTCTCCATTGGTGTGTTTGCTTTACTGTCTCGCTTCGAGTAGGGGGGAGCAAACAAATGTCGAGATGTCAAAACAGTTTGCGTGGAAAAAGCCTCAGCTTGCAGCATTTTTAATGTCATTTAATGACACGAGATTCCAAATCGTTGTGTTTGTGTGCGTCTCGTATTGCCAGGCAATGGAACAGTCAACATAATGAAGTGAATCTAAAAGGAAAGAATAAATCTAAAGCCCTTAAGCTCTCATTGGTTTCATGGTCGGGCGATTGGCTTAACTACAACAGAGTGTTGTTAACTGTCCAACTGTTAAAGATTTTTAGTAAGCTAAGATCCATAACTGCTTAAGCATTTTATTTAAAGGACAATATTCACAGCGCACGTCCAGCAACTGACAGTCAAATGCATTAAAAGTGAAAGGAGAGACTTTTTTTTTTTTTTTTTTTTCTCACACCGAGCCACATTTAAAGGTCTAGAATGACTAAATAATACATTTTTCATTATAGGTACCTCTTTTTTAAAAAAAAAAAAAAAAAAAAAAAAAGTTTTGCAAGAGAACAAAAGATTTCAGCAGTGGCGGTTAAATAAAATGAATCGACTTCTTGTTACACCGGATCGCATCACATCACTCCAATGCTGATTATTTTTCCTGAAACAGTAAAAGAAAAAAAAAAAACGGATATATGAATATGCTCCTAGAATGTAATATTACAAGAATACAGGATGAAGAATACAATATTACATGATCTAATACATTTTAAAACTTTTGGCAAATTCCTGGTATAAAAAGGAATAAAACAGTTTGTTAGTTGTTCTAAACTCATTGTTGATTCGACTCAAGAGCTTTTCATCAGTGAAGCAAGGTTCTATAGATGATTTATCTGTATATACATTTAGTTTTTCTTTTCCTGAAGTGAAGTTAATCTCCTGAGAACTGAAAGTCCACATATGAGGTCATCACATTTTCTTCCAAATACACACACACACACACACATATATATATATATGTTTCAGCTTGTCATATACTCTATGTACAGTATATATCCTTGTAAGAGCCCCATCTGAGGATTATTGGGTATTATAATTCTGCCAAAGGTCTTCACATTAATCTGTCATAATTATCACATTCTAATAAAGAAATAAAGAGAAACAATGAGGAGGCATTAAAAGGTACAAAACAGGAGGTTTTTTCTTTCTTTTTTCTTTTTTTTTTTACCATAAACTTAACAAATAAACATTATATAAATACTTATATAACCAATTCATACTTAACTAATATATCATAACATAATAATGAATGAAATTCATTATTAAATTAAATGTATTATTAAACTCGATAATTAATTTAGAAAATAAGAATCTCAACAGCTTTGAAGGCGGCACATGGTGGTGTAGTGGTTGGCACTTTCGCCCTGGGTTCGATTCCCGTCTCTGTGTGCATGGAGTTGATATCTTCTCCCCGTGCTTGCTGGGTTTCCTCCCACAGTCCAAAGACATGCAGGTTAGATTAATTGGCATTCCCAAATTGGCCGTAGTGTGAGTGCGGGTATGTGTGTGTGCCCTGCTAGGGTGTACCCCGGCCTGTGCCATAATTCTCCTGCGATTGGCTCCAGGTCCCCTGTGACCCTGAATACAAAATTAAGTGGTATAGATGCCGAGTGAGTGAGAACAGCTTTTAAGCTGTTACCTCAGCTGTTGAGCTGTTACCTCACTCTCCAAATGAACACCGAGACCTGCACTGTACAGATGTACAGTATGTCCTGATGTGAAAGTAACGTAAAAGTTTTGAAACACAACAAACATACAGCTGAAAACCATTGCAGCTGAAATATACTTCATATAGTTAATCTATAATACACAGATTCGGCCAAAAAACTTTTTTATACCCACTTCAGGAAAATAAAAATAAATGTATTGTATAAATGTATTGCTATGCATTATATATTGATATGATATTTGATACTGTTATGATAATATTACCAATATTATATCCAATAGTGTGTATACATTTTTTTCTGTATAGATTCTGTATATAGCTATATAATAGTTATGCAAAATAGTCGCCGCTGTAAAAGAATTCAATTTCTTTAATGAACTTTTACAAAATACTAAAGACAACAAAAGATGTTTACAATCATTTACTGCCATTGCAGTTTCCCCAGCAGTTATGCGGTTCTACGATAATGTGCTATTGTCCACTATGGAAGTGAACTAAACTTTTTGTAGCTGTTAATGTTTCTCAACATCTTTGTAATTAAAATGGTTTTCTGCACAACAGAACTTTTTCTCTTGCTCCAGTTTGCTGCCCGTGATTCACTACAAAAACCTTTAAATTTTTATTTCATCTTTAATCATTCACACTCAATCAACATATTATTAAAACTACATTTTATAGTTACTCGGCCAACAACCGCAACCACAGCCTGAGTTATCTATTTCCGCAAAAACTGTCGAAGTCGGAGTTATAAATGTTTTTTTTTTTTTTTTTTTAAATAATACTAAAAAAAAAATCACTAAAACATCCAAAACGATTTAGACATAATTCAAGGTGTGTCCAAAACAAACCCGGGAATTGTGATGAAATTTCTCATGAATGAAGTGATTGACATTTACAGAAGACCTTAAGCACGGTACAGTGATGAGACTCTTAGTCGCAGTAAAACACCTGACATGTGCAAACATTAAAAAAAAAAAAAAACATCCTGTATGTCCACGAATGAAGTGTACATACAGTAATTCACAAACACCACTTGCACATTACAGGAACAGGTGATAGTTATTGACACATTGACACATTTTTTAACACCAAAAAGAGACCACGCACAAAAATCCGAAAATAAACTTCCTGCTTATTTCACACGAAAAGTTTTTTTTTCTTAAATTACAAAATTTTATTTACCTCGTTTTGTAGTGAAACTCTTAATATAAACACAAATATAACCATGATCAAAACTGACATGACAAAAATTGGAGGTGTGTATGAAAATGGCAGTAATTCATGCCTGGTTGAAGCAAAACATTTGTCAAACTCCTTGGGTTAAAGCTGAAAATCCTGATTTTGCTTAGATTTTGAATGTTTAAGATGAAAGTTTAATTTCACATTCACACCAAATATGGTGGTGTCCATCCATCCCATCCATCTAGGACCCTGTGTAGTCCAACCATGGACCGTGGAGGCTAATAGTGACCATTGTATTCAATCCTATTTTTCACACACTATGGGCAATTTGGGTACGCCAATGTCTTTGGACTGTGGGAGGAAACCAGAGTACCCCGGAGAATCATGTAAACTCCAAGCACCTAGACCTACAGCAACACGGGAATCAAACTCAGGGCCTGGAGGTCCAAGGCAACAGTGCTAACTAACCAGCGTGATGCCAAATATGGTGATGTACATAAGCTAAATGGCAAAAAACCTTATCTTCTTCCAAAATTGATCGACCTGACTTTATATATCTATCTATATAAAAAATATTGTCTGTCTTGCGTTTTCGATTACGTTAACTTTAACTTCAAGTTATCGTTTTCATCTCAAAAATGTGAAGTGATATGTTTTTTATCCCTGCCAAAATAAATCTTGATAATGGGGAAGCAGCAGGTTCTTGAAGAAATAAATCACCACAACAAGCAATAATAAACCTGTTAAAATTCGTTTCAGGAATGTCATCAATAATTTTGTCCATCATGCGTGACTGCTTTGCTCAACTTTGTTAATGTCGCCATGGCAACAGCAAAAAAACAAACTAGGTGCTGAAGTTTAATAGTTAATAATCTGAAGAGTGTCTCGCACATGACTACAGGTTTAAACAGTAACCGTGGATGTCGACACCTTTCGGACTGTGTGTGTGTATGTGTGTGTGTGTGTTTTCGGCATCCAGGTGAAGCGTGTTTTCCCAGAATTACAATGTTCAGCTCTTTTAATGTAATCTACTAGATGAATGTTGTAATCAGTGTAACAAGCAAGTAAACACAATGTCCTGCTAGTCCTGCTTACTCACACACACACACACACACACACACACACACACACACACACACACACACACACACACACACACACACACACACACACACACACACTCTACGCCTTCCTTCTTTTGACCAGTGCCATTAAAGTGTCATGTCAGGATAATTAGTGCTGTTACGACTTGTTTAGTGGACTATCAGAAGTGCTGGACACTCTGTCTCTGACAAAGAGACACACACTTTTGCTGTCTGCGTTTACAACCTAAGTGCGTACTTTGGTATTTGTGTGTGTGTGTGTGTGTGTGCGTGTGTGTGTATGTGTGTGCGTGTGTGTGTGTGTTTGTGTATGTGTGTGTGTGTGTGTGTGTGTGTGTGTGTGTGTGTGTGTTTGGGATCTCACAAAGAGCAAATGTGACCTTGTTGACACAAAGCGTCTTTTTCAGGCTTCGCCATGTCTGAGGTTGTTCATCTATGACTGTCACAATGACAACCAAAGTGACTAACCTGCTGCACCTTAAACAAACACGCACAAGCACCACCACCGCCCCCGCCCCCACCCCCACCCCCACCTCACACACACATTGTTTTATTTATTTATTTATTTATTTAAACCTTACCTTTATTTCAATACAGGTATTGAAATACATGTATTTCCCCAAGTTTTTAGCTTCATATACTGTTTTTTAAAGCTGTACTTTATACTATATTCTTTCTATCTACTGTATAACTATACTGTACTATATTATATATAAGAAAAACTCTTATAACGCTTTCATTAAAAAATATATTTTCTTTCTTTCTTTTTTCACATTCTTACAAGTGACTTTACTGTAATAATCCAAAACAACTTAAAACAAACAAACTAACAAATGAATCAATTACACAATATGAATACATTTTTAAAAGTCTCCCCGTGCTTGGTGGGTTTCCTCCCGGTATTCTGGTTTCCTCCCAAAATCCAAAGACATGCAGATTAGGTTTATTTGCGTTCCCAAATTTCCCTTAGATTCTGAGTGTGTGTCCTGTTATGGATCGGCAGCCAGTCCAGGGTGTACACTACGTCGCGCCGTAAATCCCCTGAGCGGTATAGAAGATGAACGAATGAATGAATGAATGGAATCTAGCCATGTTTTTGGAAAAACGGTAGGTAGATTTATTGTTTTGAGACAATATTCAATGTTGAAATGACGTATAATGTCTCTTGCTCCAAACTTGATGATTTTCCAATAATCCAAAAGTGTTATTCCTCTTACACCGTGGAACTTTAGCAATGCAACAGTGAAACATTGTTCTTGTTATTGATTTATAGTCACATTTAAAGGTCATCTACAAAACAAATCCGTTTCCATTATCAGCTACGGCTAGTCGTTCATTCGCTAGCCTGTTTGTTTCTATTGTTTTGTTAAAGTGAATCGGGGAAAAAAAAATAAACTGCTCGTCCAACACCATAAAATCTAACTCCATCCTGAAGACCCTACCATGGTGGAAAACCTGAACTTACAAGTGATGTGCCTTTTAATTGGTCACTTCATACAAGATTTGTGATTTATAGACAGCTAGTGATTTATTGACATCGCAGTTTTTCTTTCTTTCTTTAAAAAAAAAAAAATCTATTGACATTACAAGGTGAGGTGAAAAATGTGCCAGTGAAAACCAATTCTGCAGTACATAAAGTGTCCGGCTTTAACTATGGACGCATGGGGTGGCAAAAATCATGAATGCAGCTTAAATCCTGTTAATTTTCTGCACCTAGGCGAAAGAAATAATAATCGCTCAGGACCAGAGTTACGCCAATCTTTAATACTGATAAAAATGCATAAAAAAAAAAAAAATCAAGCTTGACTATCTGATTATTGAACACTTTATTACACTAGAACTGTTCACTTTCCTTCGTACTACTGGTAGAAGCACCAGAATATGCATTTTTTCCCTACAGCTTCGGATAGACTTTTATCAGTTCACAGAGTGACATCTATTCAACATGACCACAAACAGTGTAAAATTCTCCTTCTCTACTTTAAAATACGCTCGTAGCAGCATTGGCTTTAGATCAGTTAATATACTTGATTAAATATATAACATTGACTTGACATTAACTAATCACTGGTTCTCTAATCTGGTCCTGGGAGACCACCTGCCATGCCATTTTCTGAATTGAAGTAGGGTGTTTTCACATTAGGAATAATGACGCCCCCTTCCCCATTCCACTGCTGGCCAGCCTTCACATTGTTCTTTGATCTCCGCTTGCCTGTTTTTACCCTCCGATACAGCAGGTGGCAGTACTGTATTTGATCAGTGACCGACCATTAAACACAAGAGAAGTTAAGAACAAGGCAGTTAACTAAACAGCTATCAACTTCTGTCCTTCGGTAAGATTCGACTCATGCCTGAGTACGCTGGATCGTTCCGAAGACCGCAGAACGATTGTGTTCTCACTTTCTTGGAAGCGATCCTGTTGTGAAAGCACCCTAAAATGTACAGGACAGAGGGGGTGTTCCTCCAGCATTAAGAACCACTGGTTTAGATGTACCGGTTCGTAGCTAACAATCTGATGCTAGCTAACGTTTTGCTAATGGTATTGCTAATTCGGAACAACATGTTGATAAGCGTTCAATGTAGTGGGACAGTATTTATAGTCAATCAGACATGTAAAGGTAAAAGTGCTGAAACGTGGCTTTGTTCGAGCTTTATCTGCATTTAGAACGCAAATACAAGACTTCACTCTGCATGTTGAAATTGGGAAATGACGTTATTACATGGAGTGAAAAAGGCCAGCCAAGCTGTCTATCCTCGCACAGACATACATATACACAGACAAACACACACACACACAGACAAATCTTGTGTATTTAACCTACACGTCGCACGGAAAAAACCAAGGCTGAGCTGTCTGGACTGGCCTGGCCGTCTCGCCCCGCAGCACGCAGGTTATCTGATTGCGACTCTCTTAAGCACAGCTCACCTCTGAGGCACGACCTCGCCTTAACCACATAGCTCCCATTCCTGACGAGAAACCTTGCTCGGGTGCTGCGCAACTTTTTCAGGCACACGCTTTTTCCAGCTTCAGCCCCTGCCGCTGAGACGGAGCCTCTGGCCACGGCCTGTAGATATCCATCGGGTTTTTTCGGCCACCATTCGTCATTCCTGCTGCAGGTTTGTCGGCCGCTCTTCGTGCGAGCCTTTGATCCAGTCATGTCATTAACACTTATCTTATCTTAAGGGTTCTTACACAACTTTCGCTTTTTAATCTGATGAGAACCTGTCCCGTATGATTTACAGTTCACATGATGATTGCGTAACTGCGTTCACGAGCTCGGCTGATGGGACAGGTCAGTGCAAGACGTCTCCTTCCCTCCACACTTCATCCGTTCTACAAATGGCCTCATGATCTGGGTTTTAATATTAAGTCTTTTATCTAGACACACATTATTAGATGTGGTTGCTTTTCTCACTGTGAACTAACATGGAACAGATACAGTGTGAAAAGGAGCAAATGTTTAAAAATGTTATTATATACAATATATTTTACCACATGGGAAAAAAAAATAATAATCATATTTTGAGTTTCAACAAAGTAGAACATTCTAGAATACTACTTAGAAAAAACTGATTTCTTAAAAACAAACAAACAAAAAAACGCTGGTTTTGAAATTATGGTGAGAATAATATATATATATATATATATATATATATATATATATATATATATATAAAAATGTCAATGTTTATACTCTCCAGTTTGTATATGTGGCCTGGTGTTGCAACTTTAAATGTGTTGCAACTTGGGCAAAATGAAGAAATAATGAACACCAGGCCTTTATCATTACTGGTTCCGAGACATGGATTCATCACTATGAGGCTGAAAGTAAACAGAATGTAGAGTGTATGGAATGGAAACATCCTCAATCACCAACCGAGAAAAACTTCAAAGCTCCACTATCAGCTGAAAAATCCACCAATGCTTACAGTTTTCTAGGATTCTCAAGGGCCAGTAATTGGAACATTATCAGGAAAAAGGTTCAACAATCAACAGCGCTCGTTCCAGTGAGACGCTTATTGAAGCGCCGAAGCGTAAACTTCAGATTCAATGCAGAGCGCTGCTATCCTAGGACGTCACGATCTTGCATGATGATTGATCATGAAGTCTTGATCTCGCTCTTTCGGACTTTCACATGTTCGGTCCCCTGAAAGTCACTCTACGAGGATGAAGATTCACTTTTGATAAAGAGCTGAAGACAGCGGTGCATACGTGGCTCACAGCTCAGCCTTTAGTGAAAGCCCTTACGCAAAGAACATATATTTATCTATACTGCATATTAACTGTCAATAAATTAGATAAGTTAGTGTTCTGATCTACTGGTAAACTGAAAAGATTTGACCATGTTAGTATTCCTTGTTGGTACACTAACTGATACTAACTAAGAATTAACAGAACAAAAAAAAAGATATTCATATTCAAAAATATGTTCACAATATACAAAATAATATATTGTATTAATATGATACAATATATTGAAAAATACATAAGGAATTGCCGCTTTACATATCTCAAAAATATATTCAAGCATAGATCTTAATGTATGTAATTTTATATTCAACAATATACTTCATAATATATTATATAATTATATCCATAATATCCATACATGGTCCATTCATATATTGCAATATATTAATAATTACAAGCATTTCCGTCCAATGGAAATGTATAATTTAATATATTATATTTTACAATATATTGCCATATTTCTTTTTAGATATAATAATATAATATATAATTTTCAAATTTTCAACACATTCTGTAGCCAGAGTGTGGATACGTTTTGACTCAGCCTTGTATTAATATATTTGGGGTTATTCCCTTGCTGCAGGATCAATCTATGGACATGTGTTAACCTTTTCGAAGAGGCTGACAGTGTTCTGGTTTATGACGTCATCAATCTTCCCAGGAGCTCCAGAACTCAAACGGGCCACAGCCGTAAATCATCGTTGATCTCTTATCATATTTTAAGGAGGTTTTGGGAGCTTTTTTCTGGTTTTGTGTAAAAAAAACGTGACCAATCACATCAAATCAGGGATTAAGTCGCATTTTGGGTGATTTGAATTATGGATATTTTCAGATATCAAATTTATTATTTTATCATGTGCAATAAACAAACAAATGTGCAATAAACAAACAAAAAAAATAATGGAATAATAATAATAAAAAAAAAACCCTTGAAATCCTATTTTTTCAAACATTTAAATCATGAATCTGTGGTACAATAAGAATAAGTGACCAGCTTGGATAGTTTTCATTAAAGTGCTTTAAAACTTGTTCAGGATTAAAACTTTCTCAGTTCTGTTGAAAGATCAGGAAGACAAGATATTTATCAATCGATTTCTTCGACAATTTGAAACTGATTAAACCGATTTAATAAATTGCACTCCAGGTTTGGTTGTAGTGCAAAACGTACTTGTGGAAGTTAATACCTGCCGTGACACGACGGGTCACAAATGCAGATGGTGTTTATGGTGTGACCACTACAGACAATTCTGATGGTGATTCTAATAGCATAGCGAAATTCTATTTGCTGCACTGAATTTAAATAAATAAATGTATCAAACAATGCTCATTGTAGAAATAACTAAATAAATACTACTACTACTATTGCTAATAATAATAATGATAGTAATAATAATAATAAAGTCCAGACTAAAAGCAATAATCCTTAGTCTTTAACCAAGTGATTTTACACACAGACCTAGTTGTATTTTTAAAGCTTGCTTTATGATGGGTTTATTGTCATGTTTTATTCATTTCATTACTTTTTATGTAATGTACCTTGACTTTTTGTGGGAAATGAAAATGCGGTTTTAAGAAACTTTTATTATTGTCATAATTTATATGGTTACTTTTCCAGGAATCTGGTCACTTTTCTAAATACGATGTAGCACTCACAAACTGGCATGTCATACCAGTAGCCTGGGATGTGCATCCATTCTCAGTGTCCTTCAAGATCCATCCCTCATCATTATCATCATCATCATCATCATCATCATCATCATCATCATCATTGCAAGCGCTCCGATGCTGGATCTGCATGCTTCGGCTGTCACGCAAGCCTGCAGTACGGTTCAGCGGCAGGCTATTGTGAGTCAGGTCCGTTTTATATGGAACACATGTGTATTAATGACAGACACGGAGTGCGCGGCGGTTTTTGGCGGCCCGACGGCATTATGGGAATGATTACAGGGGACAGGGCTGGGGTGGGGCGCCTTGACATTAGCATTGCTTTTGATCACGCCGTTGAGTGAGGTGGCGCTGAGGAAACTCAGAGCTAACGCTGGCACGGCTTGAGACGCACCGAGCAGGCCAAACGAGCGGCGAAGGGAAATGAAGGCTCTTGAGCTCGTGGCTTTTCTCTTGCACAATATGAGATGTGGTCGGTGGCCAGCGGAGACGGGCCTTATTTCGGATCTGCGCTGCAGGAGCGAAATGAGCTGGTGCTACGAGGTTAGGCAGGGGAAAATGCGAGGTCACGACCGGTTCCTGCAGAACAATTTCGCGTCGGCGCATCTGGGTTTCATTCCCACATGCCATGCTGTGGAAACCGCTTTACGACGTGGATGAACAGCTTTGCTACCATGTCTTTGCTAGACTGGAAGTATCGAGGCCTAGCAGTTGAGATGTAGCAAAATGGTTTGGTAGATTCTACTTATGTCAGTGTAGCTATACATCAGAACTGTCAATGTATATATACTGTACAATACATTTTTCAGCAAAACATGCTCAGTGATGTACTTTGGTGCAGCTTTCATTTACTCCTCCAGCACTCATTCAAATTTCATACCGACCACCACACATGCTCCATGGGTCAATGTTTCACTCGTCAAGTCATAATTTTTAAACCCTGAATACAAACGCACTTCTTGTACTAGATATGTTCAACATATTTGCTGTGGTATAGTTTCTTTGTAGGTGTAATGGAGGTCTCTGTCAACTCTTAACCAATGGCTACAAACATTAAGTTAGTTGTATAGATACTGTACATATAAAAAGGAAAGAAATTGTGAAAGAAAGTGGTGAAAGTTGAATTCAGGGGTTATGATTTTTGGTTATAGACTTTTAAATATGCTCACTGGGAGACATCCATGCTTGGACTACTGATTGCAAAAGTTACAGTAGGAGTTATCTAAGAATCTTAGACCCAAGCTTCTATTGGGAGGCACTTTTGTAGAGTTCTTCACCTTCATCATCTGCTCAGCTCAATTCCAACTAACTCTGGATATAAGCAGCTACCAAATAAATAAATGTTTAATATTCACCAACCATATATATAAATAGTAGAAATACCAATAAACTGGCATCAGAATAAAAAAAGAGGTTTATTATTGCAATACGCTTTTATTGAGAAGTTCCACAAAACGCTATAACTGCTTCACTTTTAGAAAGGTTTCCAAATTCAATTCCTTCATTGATTCATTGGTTCATTTATCCATTGATTTATTTATGTATTCATTTGCTTGAGCCATTCCACCCTGGTCAGGGTTATGATGGTTTGATTGGGCATGAGGTGGGAACACCACCAGTCCATCTCAGGGTTCAATTCACCATACCATTCCAGAAAATCAGAACCTAGAAAAAAACACACTCAGAAAGCAAATATAAACATGAGGTGCTCCAGGTAGTCTTGTCTCCCCATCCACTCCAGGATCCATGGTTCAGTCATGAGCTCAAATTACTGAGTATCAACTCTCTTCCCCTTGTCCACATGGGTTTCCTCTGGGTTCTTCAGTTTTTTCACATCGTCTAACAACATGGTACTCGATGGATTGGCTAAGATAAATCATCAGTAGGTGTGAATTTCCCATACGCTCTGATGGACTGTGTCATGCCAGCATTCACAGAATGCACTCTTATGGAGATGAAATGCTTATTAAAGTGAATGCAAACAACTCAGCAACCTAAAGTTAAATTTAATTCAACAACAACAATAATAATAAATGTGTTCTACTTGTTAGCATAGCAAAACTCGTTTAGTTATTTAAAACTAGTTTACTTATTGTTAAAGTTATATATTTTCCTATTAGTTGCCTAGGATTTACCTTGTATCATATTATAAATGATATAAACTAAAGTACGAAAGTAAATCTGCGATATCATTAGAAATGGGATACGTGGATTCTCATGGGCTCTCAGCTAAAAATGATTAGACTGATCCCAGATTAAGTGATGATTTGGCTTAGTGAATGTTTCTGTACAACTGTCTGAATGAATTCTCGCTATGAATTCTTCCAAATCGTTCCTGGGCTCATGGTTAATCGATTCAGACATGTTTCCTTGTTTCATCTTAACTACCAGCACGTTACCCCAAAGCCCTCCGCCATAAACAACGAGCCAGCAGAGTCTGCTCCGCATTTAACTCTTTGAAAGGAAAAAACATCCTTTCAACTCCAGTTTTGTGACATATTGAGAGCCTTTATTTTGCTAAAAACAAAAATATGGTATCACTCAGTAAATGTTGCACTTAAAAGGCTCGAATAACAGAGTGCTCTGATAGAACAGATTAGGATGATCAAACGCAGGAGTCGAGCTACCTTCCGTGACCCCGGTGAATCAACTGCTCTCTGGAGTGCTGACTTTCTCCAGGCCTCGGAGGGTGTTTGGTGGAGAAAGGGCAACCCAGCTCCAAACACAGACCGTGGAACGGAAAGCTGCGACTCTGAACCGCAGTTTATTTCTCAGAAGCATCATCGCACCGATGGCCAGCGGGGGGGGGGGGTGGGGGGGGTTGCTGGGGGGAGTTTTTGTTTCAAGCTTCCTTGCGAGCACGCAAAAGAAATCTGAATGATTTTGTATCCTGTATGCTTGAATTGGGCTAACTTTAGCATGAATTTCACCCTGGGCTGTGAGCATGCTCTGCGTTGGTGGAGGAAGATGGCTCCTTGCCAAACAGACATACATCCTGTATGTGTGCATGTGTGTATGTGTGTGTGTGTGTGTGTGTGTGTGTTTTATTAAAGTTATTGAGTCCCTTGTGAGCTAATCATAATGCTGCACACAGCGGAGTGTAGGTCAGACAAGGCCTAAGGCTGGAAATGTTCAGTCTGAACATCAGGGGATCATACTGTAGCTACGACCTACAGAGTGACGCATGACACTTACACTGAATTGAGAACAAAAGCATCAAGACAAAACAACTAAATAATTAATTAAATGATGCTTTCTTGGTATTAATGAGTGGAATGACATGTTTCAAATATAGAAAGAAATCCTTCAATTGCTTTGTACACCTTTTTTTTTTTTTTTTTTACTAAAGTGTTTGCATATGTATTATGTGTTTATTTACTTAAAATCGACGTGGGCATGGATATATGTGATATATTCGCATGTTTAGCCAAAAGGGGGCGATAGAATTCCTGCAACAGATCACAATCTCTCTCCCCCTCACACACACACACACACACATGTGTATATGTACAAATTAACTCTATGAATGTATAATAATAATAATAATATAATAATAATAATAATATAATAGTTGGCTCATATTATTTCTATTAATTTTATTTTGTATCTCTAAAGTTTAAAGTTATATTTTGTTATTTACACGTGCAGTCAGTTAACATGGATTAAATTTTTTTGGTCATAATTATAATGATTTTTATTTTTAATAAAAAATGCACGTACTGTTTATTATATATAGGCCAAAACAGAATGCAACAATAGGCGTTAAATAAAGTTGTATTTTTGTGAGTCTGGACAAAAATGCCAAAAAAGGAAACGCAGGGTTTTTTTTGTGCGTGTGTGTGCGTGCGTGTGTGTGTGTGTGTGTGTGTGTGTGTGTGTGCGTGTATCGCGCATGCGCATTGGAGCTGCGGCCACAGTGGGCTCAGACAGGCGCCGCCGCCTGCACAAAGACCTGTCGCACTGACGCGCGGGTGGAATCTGTGCGTGAGCGCGCGCACACACACATACACTGCTCCCGGCGTCGCGACGAAACTGCTCGAGAGAGAGAAAGCGTTTATCTGGGACATATTTATCATCTCTCTCTCTCTCTCTCTCTCTCTCTCTCACACACACACACACACACACACACGGCACTAAATCTGGCCAAATCTAAACAGCTGATCCTGATAACCTAATAGAGCGTGTATAAATAAAGCACACTCCATTTGCAAGCTTCCTATCACTTTATATATTGATTGATAATTTTTTTTATTTTTATTATTTTATATTTATTAAAAAAAACGTTTAACAAAATCTAAAAATTAACACTTTTTTTTTAGAAATTGCCACTGTATAGGCTAATAAGTAACTAATGCCGGAGAACGCATTAAAATTTGCTTCATGACGCAGAATGTTATCAGATGGCCTATGATTCATATAGACAAAAATAATCATGAAAAACAATTTTAAAATAAAGGAGACAAAGCTTGAGACGTGAAGAGTCAACAGATGGCGCAAATGCCTCGGGTTCTAGACATGTTCCGAGGCGTATTAATCCAACTTGAGCTCAACTTAAAGCTTTAAATCTTATAGAAACGTAACTTTCTCTTTGTTAGGCATGCCATTAGTTGCTGAAGCTGTGCACCAATGTTTATATAGTTCATTAGATTCTATTGTTATTATTCTATAGAAGCCTGCTACAAACTTTTTATGTACTAGAAAAAGACTGATTTTTTTTTTTGTAATAACAATGTTTTTGCAGCTTTACCTAGTGAGCCTGGGGTTGTGAATTTCTGGTGTGTGTGTGTGTGTGTGTGTGTGTATGTGTGGTTTTTCTTTTGCTTTGACCATAATCCTCTGGCGCATTCTATTTGGAGAAATTCTAGACCTGCAATTCTGCAAATAAAAACTGTTCGACAATCAAAATCGCTACAATCCGACAGGCTCCAAATTTTCAATAATTGCTCTCTAATTAGTGTCTCCATCAACCAATTACCATCCGCCACGTCATATCAGTCACACCTGTGAATAAAGACGTGGCCATAGAAATGTGCAACACCTTCCCTCTTTTATTGAAATGCAGAAAATGCAAAAACAAAACCACTTATTGTTGTTATTAACCCCGAGGACGTCCAAAAATTAGCAGAGGAACTATTTTAAAGACTTTCGCCAGGACATATATTTCTATATTTCTTTTTTTTTTTTTAAAGAAGAAAGAAAACAAAAATAAAGAAACCTGAGATTTCCCCTGTTAGTGCATCGCTGTATTAAAAAAAAAATCGCAACGCAATATGATGTACGAAATTCAGCCTTGCACGCAGAAAGCAAGATCTGCACCAACACACACACACACACACACACACAAACACACAGACGCACACACACTCACGTTCCATCCAAACAAGCGCTATAGAGATAATATTGCTATACACTCAGGTAATTGGGGACAAATATAAATGTAACAAATTGCAACCTAGATAGTATTTACACGCCAATTTACAGTCTGAATAAATTAAAACACATCTTCTTCAATCCGTTCGGCTTATTTACATAGTTATTCTGATCTGAATATTACATATAAATAATTAGAAAAGGAAAATAAAACGAGTCCCGGATACAAGCACGTTAAGAAGATGGTCATCCGTTGATTTTGATTGTATTTTCTCTTAGCCAGAGCGCCTTGGGTTCAGGGTTCCCATCATCATGAGTGAAACCTGGACTTAATTTTTTATTTTATTTTAATATGTTCCTCCACATCCATTGCATTGACTTAAAAAAAATGCAATATGATGCAAATGCACAGTTTTGCATCCAAACCCCATTCTGAGCCTTAAACACGTCACTTTGGAGACTCTCGGGTCGGCGACCCGTCCCGCTGTTTCTCCAGTCCGCTCACGAGCCTCTGTATGCTCTGCAGTTCGTTCACGGCCTCTTTGACGGGCGCCAGAGGGGATCCGTGCGGTCTGGGTGCGGGACTGCCTTCCCTGCTGCCCGGTTTAGAGGAGGACCCCGAGCCCGAGTCTGCGTGATCCGCACCCGGAAGTCCGGCGCTGAGCAGGCTTGAGGTCGGCGGGATCTGGTAGGGGCTAAATCGCAGTCGGGGCCGCGAGCCGCTCAGTAACGCGCTGCGGCTGAGACAAGACGCCACACCGCCAGCGGGGAGAGACGAGGCCGCGGCAGCCGCAGCGGCCGCCATGTACGTGTACGGATAGGGAAGGAGACTGCCGAAGGGTGGCATGGAGATACCCTATAGAAAGGAGAGAGTGGGTATTAGTATTAGTATTAGTATTAGTATTAGTATTAATGTTTCCTTGCAGCGTTCACGTACAGGTATTAAAATAAGTGAAATATTACAGCTTAATAAATTCAAATAATATGTCATGAATCATAATACATAATAAACTTAAATCAAATTGCATGAATCATATGTAATGCATATTGCCACAGGCACAAAGACAAATGGTAAAGAAACTTGACTGGACAGGTACTAACAGAAAGATTATGCTCACAACACCAACACCCACCAATAACACCACACCTTACTTCTTTATGGTAAATAAAGTCAGCAACTGAGTGTGGTCTTTAATTTAATTTTTTGGTACAACGAACTATAAGCCCATATAAATGCTTTCAATGCATTACGAGACAATATAGATGACTGAATGTGCCACAAAAAGACATAACAACAACAACAACAATAATAATAATAATATCTATCTATCTATCTATCTATCTATCTATCTATCTATCTATACAGTTGTTCAAATAAAATTACCCTAAAATGGTTGAATTGTAATAATTTGTATGCAAATATATTATATGTAGATATTTGTAAATATTATTACTTTTGTTAATATTAATATACCACTTCACCTCTTCAAGTGAAAATAAACAATGGCAATAGGTGTGAAATTGTCTTTTACCTGAGACGCAAGCAAGTGCGGTGAGAGGTGGAACGGGAAGGATCCGGGTGTGCCAGTGCCCTGAGGTGACAGACCTCCGTTCTCCAATGCACTTGCCCCTGACATAGATGCCAACAAGTGCCCCATGCCCATGGTTGAAAAGGCCCCAGGGGCCATAGCAAACTGGCTTGGATGAAACAGTAATGGATGCCCTGCTGCACTCAGTGGGTTAAATAAATGCTGCCCATGTAGGCCGGACAGTGCCAGGCTCTGGAGGTGATTGGCACTGAAGGATGATGGGCCCTCTGTCTGGATAAGCAGTGGGGTAAAGCGTTCCTTGCCCTCCTTCCTGTATGGTTCTGACTCTTTGGGGTTTCCTCTCTCTGATTTGTCCTTTTCTGGGTTTCTGCTGCTGAACGCTGAGTCACTTTCTCTACTTGAGTCTGCGTAGTCCTCTTTCTTGTCAAGGTCAGGTCTCTCCTTGACCCTTTCCTCAGTGCTTGGCTTGAAGGGAGATGCTGCTTGTGGAAGAGGACTACTCATTCCTACAGACATTTGCTCCTGGTGATCAAACTCTTGATCGCTTTCCATGGAGTTTTTCTCATCTATGAGATTATAACAACAAAACCAAGATGTAAATAAGAATATGATGTTTCTTGGAGGCATTTTCATGAATGCCTTTGACATTACGCAATACAACTTTTTATACATACATTGAACCAAACTATGACACTCTAGAGGTGTTGCTTAAGGTTTATTACCAATAATATCAAATAGCAAGGAAAAATCTAAATCTACCAACAGCATTTAATAAGCCATAGTTATTTAACAATTATTTTAAAAACTTGCATTAAAGGCTAAAAAAATGATTATTAAAAAATGATAATTTCTACTCAAATCCACTTCCTTCCTTTCAATCTTCGTTCTTGCCAGGTATTGGCAGGAGGATTTGTTTCCCTCAGGTCA
The DNA here is from genome assembly GCA_013621035.1 of Clarias magur. Taxonomy (NCBI): domain Eukaryota; kingdom Metazoa; phylum Chordata; class Actinopteri; order Siluriformes; family Clariidae; genus Clarias; species Clarias magur. Next base: position 140,709 of record QNUK01000892.1, on the reverse strand, counting down.
AAAGACATGAAAAGCAAATATCCCAATGGGACATTTATTAACACCATTTAAAATGTGGCTTAGTTAAGGTGTGCCTTTTAAGACCTGTGAATTAACTCTTGTGGCTGTGGTGGAATTTTTAAAGAGACGGTTATTGAATTATTGCATTGGTTTATATTTATATAGGTAAATTATCAATGTCTGAATCTTGTGACAAAAAGTAAAGAATATCTTAACTTTGTACACACCAAGCAAGTATATCGAAATAGCTGAAGTATAGCTATTGGTAGAGATATTTAGTTATCTGTTTGTTTATTTATTTATTTTTTATTTAATGTTGTGTTATAGTGGAGGAAGTCATAACTCACCATTACCATAGCTATTACGTTTACGAGTTTGTTTTTAGTTAAGAAACAAAGTTATATAACCTTAATAACATTGTAATAATAATGTGTTCTGTGAGTGCGCAAGTTGGCCAAGTTTTAAAGAACATCATAATAAAATGTGTTCTGTGAGTGGAAAAAAAAATCACTGTAGCACTGTTAAATTACCCATAAGGCATTTTGCACATTTAAATAAATGAGCACAGTAGCTGTATGTTTGGATTATATGCATAGAACCCAAAAGTCTGTACATGAGAATTTTGTGGAATGTATTTTTCAGCTAATGGGGTTTCTGGCTGGAATTTCCTGAGTGGCTAAGCTTGATGATTAAAAAAACGAAAAACAAATAAAATGAGTATTATGAATCTGTGTGTGTTTATAAATAAATCGAAAAAAGTCAAGTAAACTGTAATATACAGATTTGCCAATGCAGACTTAAATGTATATAATGGATAAAATCAATGACAACAACAACAACAACAGTTAATAATAATAGATGCAGATGATCTTCAAATTAAAATATATTTTTGAAAAACTATATTTACTTAGATAGAATAATAGATTTAGCACAAATTGTACAACAATATGGTTGTACAAATTGAAAAATATATCGATGCACACACACCTCGGCTGGACCTGTTGAATTTTATGGGGCTTGTTGATGATCCTAAAGGAGAGTCAAGCGGCTCTCTAGTGCTCGGAGGGTCGCAAGATGAAGCGTCAGATTCCGCTCCGTCTCCTTTGGCGCACGCCTCGTCATACACACGCAGTGCCGGCAGACTTAACTGCTTCCTGAGTAGCACATCATCAAAACGAATACATTTATACAAGATCACCTCATTCTCAACCTATACAGCATAAAAAATACAACCAGATTCTATATTTACAAGCTGATTACCTTTTCTCTCTCCTGCCGTTGCCGGTGTCTCTGAATCCCTTGGCGAAAGGGTTGTTGTCGATTTTAAGCTGCGTGATCTATGAGAAATCAAGCAAAAAACATGCTCAAAACGGTTTCTTGTAAAAAAACAAAACAAAACAAAAAAAAAAACACAGGCGCAAAATAACACAAACACACAATGTATAACAACAAATAATAAATAAATAAATAAATAAATAAATAAATGACAGGCTATTAAACCTTGCACATTGAAATTCCTGTAAGGTGCACACAGTAATACCTATTCAACGGTTCCCAGGTTTCAGATTACTTTTATCCTTTTTTATTTTTTAATTCCTGCAAATTTGGACACGTTTTTTTATTGGCGTTTTAGCATTTTGTGTACACAACCTGCTCTGATAGATTATAGTAAACACCACTAACAGCTCACTTTTGGTTCCGTCATTGATTTGGCTTGTGATGATTAATAACGAATAATAATATATTCATTTATTATTAACACTAATATAAAGACCATATTTATTCATTAATAATAATAATAATAAAGAAATAGGGTTTGTAACTAGTGTATGTAGGATCAGTAACATTTCCACAAACCCACAGAAACTTGGGACGCTTCTAATTTAAGTGATGGCTTGTAAAAATCTACTCACCACGTGTTCGCGTTTTATAAAAAGCAAAGCCAAAACGCCGATCTTTCGGCTCAAAATCTAAACATCTGCGCTACATGTAAACATTTTCTACTTTGTCGAAAGCAAACCATCGTGTTTGAAAAAAAAAAAAAAACTGCTGACTTGCATTTAAAGACATCCAGCATCCAGTAGCCACGATCAAAAGAAAAAAAAAAGAATATGATAAATGAATTGTTATATAGACAAATCAAAAATAAAAAAAATGCATTCATTGATAAAGCATTGTGGTTCTCAGCCTGTTCTAGTGCAGCTATGTCACAAATTTCTCTAACTGACCCAAATGCATGCCGTAAAAAAAGAAATTCTTGTGGGAAAACGAGAATTCCATTGATTTTAATGGAAGAACATTTTCCTGTAGGCCATTCACTAATAATTGTAACTCACCTTGTCGTTTTGATAGGCTGTTACGGCTATGAAGTCAGTTTCTGGAAACACGTACGTCCTAAAAGTACTGTAGGGGAGCTTCAGGATGTCGTTGGCTCGAACAATATGAAACCTGGGTTGATATTTGTGCATCGAGTTTAGGATAGTCTGGAAAACAATAGGCTTTGGTTAGACACCTCTGTTTATTTCATATAGAGTTAAATAGTTAAACGAGAGCAAAAAGTTGCTCACAGTTATTATTATTATTATTATTATTATTATTATTATTATTATTATTATTATAGCGCTACTTTCGGTGATGTAATTATAACATTCACAATTGTTCAAACAAACCACTCATTATCGATTGTCCTTAATAATAATAATAATAATAATATGTTGTGCTTTGTTTGCCACTACAAGGTGAAGCATGGGTTAACCCTCTGCCGCAGACTAGAAAGGCTGGCATGTGGAACGTGGTTTTCCTAGTACCCCATGGCATTTATTTTTAAAGCAATCACTCGGCAAGCTTTCCTCGCTAAATTGCACTTAAGGGGCCGGTGACTGAAAACACTTTGGGGATCTAACAGTTTCCTCTCGTGCCTCAGGATAATGAGATCCAAAAAGACGCCAAAGGTCGTCGTAAGAGGCCCATGGAACTCCTAATGAAGGAACATGACCAGGATCGCTGCAGTAACGCTTTTCTTCTTTATGTATTTATTAATTTTTGCTTGTTTTGTTTTCTTTATTAGTATTAACCCACAGTATGGTAATCGTGTGTTATTGTGGCATATACATGGAAACTCCTTTAAAGCATTAAAGAAGGGATGGACTGTATTAAAGATGGGATGTGGGTTAAACCTAGAAAACCTAAAAGCACGAGGCCAAATACAAATGTATTTAACAATAATCACGTAATAAGAGCAGCAGTAAAGAATGTTTGCTTTTGAAATTAACTAATATGTTGTTAATAGATTAGCAATACAAGGATCTACCAGGGTAGCTAATGTTATTAACATTCGAATTGGGACAGTGTTGTTGTAGATGACGTCAGAAAGCGTGAGAGTAACTGAGCCTGTAATTTCTATTTGAAATGAGCACGAAATGATTATTACTTAATTTATCTCCTATAGATGAATGTCTATGTTTTTACTAATTCGTTCACTGTTATTTCTATTTGAGAAAATGTTGCTTCAGGACCAATAGTTTATATACATATAGACATAAAAAGACAAACATATAATAATAATAATAATATAGCCAGGTGTCATATTTAAAAAACAAAAATGACAAAATTTTGTTATTGACTTATCAGCAACACGAAAGCACAAACCACTAGACATAGGATCAAAAACAGGCTTAAAACACACACACACACACACACACACACACACACACACACACACACACACACACACACACACACACAAAAGGCTTCACTTACGAATCCGTGCTTGTCGGAAATGTTGTTGGTGAGTTTGAGCTTGTGGAAGGTCACCGGTTTGGCCATCCACTGCTCTCCGGTGGCGGGGCTGTCCGGGTGAATATACATGCGCTTGGGCATCTCAGGGTCCGCTTTTCCCGCGACCATCCAACGAGAGTTGTGGAATTTGTAGCGACAGTCGTCCGCCGCAACGATGTCCATCAGCAGGATGTACTTGGCCTTCTTGTCCAGACCGTTCACGCGGACTTTATACGGAGGAAACATTCTCCTGCGCGCAGGGAGCACATACTTTTGAATCCAGGCAATAACATGAATAAAGGAGCAAAAATACGCATCCAAATTTCTGTAATTTACAATTTCTAAAATCAAAAGCAAGCGATGAAAATTTAACGCGCAAACAAGCGTTTAATAAAACCCTGGGCCTGTTATAATCTTTAATATAAACGGTGGCATATTACAGAAACTTCAGCTCTAACCTTTGTTTTAAATACATCAAAACAGTCTTCAACTCATTCAAAATATGACCAATCGTGGGCTTATTTATATAATATATATATATATATATATATATATATATATATATATATATATATATATATATATATTTGCAATTTACAGAACCTACATGGAACGCAAAACCCGTTTAAAAGACTTCCTCAAAAATGTCCTCAAAATGACCCCATAAAAGAACTGACTCTGAAACCATGATTGATCTCATTTACAGTGCAAATAACAACTTAAACATCATCGCGTAATTTTTTCACAATGATTATAACATGGATGCAAGAGAGAAAGAGAGAGAGGGAGGGAGAGAGAGAGACCAAACAAACAAATGAACTAGCGAATAAAGTGTTTGCTTAGTGTATTATCATCCAGCACTGACCCATGTCATTTAAGTGGGCTATTTTTCACAAGCAACCTTTATCCTGAACTGGTCTGCTAAACAACCTAAACATTTACCTTTGTTTAGGCAGTTTTCACTCTCTACAAAAAAGAAACGTCGCCACAATGTGAGACAAAAAAAAAACAACAACAAAAAAAAACAAAATGTATATTCGAATGGTTTTATTATATTAGGATTTATTATTTGCTTCTTTTTTTATTACAGTTCTCTGCATTTAACTGATAACAACTGATATCTGCACTTAAAATAAATAATAATTATATTCTGCTTGTTTAGAAAATATTTCCTAATGTTTTATTCTCTGCTTTGAGTGTTTAAAATACACTATACATAATAATAATAAAAAAACTTTTATTTTTATTTTTGAATACACAGTCTTTGACCTTTATTCACAAAATAAAACTGTTTAATATATACATAGATTTTTGTTCTTCTCTTAAAATTTTCTTCACCATTTAGACAAAATTATGTAACGCTCACCTTCCCGATTTGGTGATGACCATTTCAGTGCCGAGTTTATGAAACTGATCCCAGAGCTCCTTGGCATCAAGCGTCACTTTAGGGTCGTCATCTACCTCCTCCTCTGGTTCGAGGCTCTTTAGTGCGCGGAGGTGCGCGGCAGCGGCTGCCTGCTGCTGCGGGTGAGAGTGGTGGTGATGGTGGCCGTGCAGGGCCGCGTGCAGGCCCGCCTCCGCGGCTCCGGACAGAGCGTGTTCAGTCAGTGGCTTGGGAAGAAGCCCGAGGCTCGGGAAAAAGGAGGCGGGCTGCGCCGCGGCAAGGAACGCCGACACGGGGAAGTCGGCGGGCCGGTGCGCGTGGAACGGGTGATAAGCCATAGCGCCGGTCCCCGTGAAAACCGGATCTCTCATCGGTGCATCCACTGGGAAGGAACGAGGCAAAGCTGTAAGAAGCGAGAATCAATTCGAGTATGTCCGGCTGACAAAAAGGAACAATAACCGGCTGATAAAAATCGCGCAAGAGTGCGCCGCCAAGAACTAAAGAGCAGACGTTTCCGCGGCAGAAGAAAAGAGGAAATGACCGGTCACAGGTTACTGTTAGTCCTGCTGTTGCTCCAGTGCAGTGTTTAATATGTTATCATCCGTCAGACAAGCGACACTGACACTTCACGGATTTTCTCCCTCTTTCTCCAAGAAGCTTTTTTTTTCGTCAAGACGTACCGGATAATAAAGCAACTCCAGGAACACCCCAAACTCATTCGGAGCTCAGCGTGAGGGAGGTTGCGTCTTCAACACTTGGGTGTCTTTTGCGCGTCCCTCCGCCTCTCTGCTCGCCCACACTAATGAGCCAAAGCGCCTTGATTGCCGATTTTACGCGTTCCGGACCAATCGCGGCGCGCGGTGGGCGTGACCTTAATAGATCGAGCCAAGGAGGCGGCGCCGAGGAAAAGGAGGAGGAGGAAGAGCAAAGGGAGGCGGGGAAGAAGAGGGGTTGGAGTCCGAAGGTGTCGGAAGCTTTTGCAGCGAGAAAACATGTCAACAGGATAAAATATTAACCAATGACATGGAGAAGATGTGGAAATCCCACCCATCCTCCTCCTTCACCGCCCCCCCCCCCCCACAAAAAAAGGGCAGGCGAACAGCAGAGAGAGTGAGAGAGCCTTCTCAAAACACAAAACACACACACACACACATACACACACAAACACATACACACACACACACACACACACACACACACACACACACACACACACACACACACACACACACACACACAGGCTGTGAGAGAGAGAAAGTAATTTTGCACTTTTGGGATATTAACAGACTCATTTAGTTTATGAATTGGTGACTTTTATGATTAAATTCGAATAAGAAAATAATAATGGGGGAAAATATAGATATACGTGCGTGTATAAGGACATTACATCATTGATTATATATGATACTGTGTTTTGCGTATACGTTATAGTTATTGGTTATTGTGATATCATGGCGTTTTTTTTAAAGAAAATATTTTACTAAAGAAAAAAAGCTTACGTTTTAAGACAAAACACACTTTTTTTCATTATTTTGGTTCATGTGATATCAACAGGAAACCTTAATAATGGACAGTTATTAAACAATAATCAGTTCAATTCTATCCAGAATGCACAAGGCTAATTAGTTTTCTTACATTTTGTGATCGATCACACTAGTTTCGTCGATTCACGCGGAAACTGTCTAATCAAATCTACAAAATAAAACCAGACGCCCACCCCCCCACTCCCCGGCTGCTCAGAAAGTTAAAGCGCGGCCCCTTTAAGGCGCTCCGTCAGCGCGCACTGATTAAGTGGGACTTCTCTATTTGTTAAAAGGGCGCTTGGCGCCAGTCGGCTGGGGTCCTACAATAAGAACCTGGCCCGTGTCACTTCATATTTACCCCCTGAGTCCTCAAACGGCGCGCACCCATCCGCTCAGTGCTCCCATCACCAAACAAATCCACTAAAACCACATTATCAGTGCGCGGCAGCCTAATTAACTTTAAAAACGTGTATTCGAGAAGTTTCACGTTTTGTTAACTTTTACACACCACACTGTGCGAGCAGCTAAGAATGCACGCACACTTGGATTAAAAAGGAGAGAACGAGTGCTACAGGTGTTAATTCAACCCGGCAGATGTTTAATCTGCGATGTGGAGAGAAGTGGTTATTGGTACTTTACACAAGTGTGATGACTTTTTGCTCACCGCACAGCACAGACATTCATTCATAAAGGTACATGACTTCATCCAGTACTCCCGAGAGCGAGAGAGAGAGAGAGAGAGAGAGAGAGATGGGGGGTGGAAAGGAGTGGGACTGCTGCAGGTTTTTTTTTTTTTTTTGCTGTTTTCCTGCTTCTCAAAACATTGACATTGTCTCTCGGGTTCAATCTTGAACATCATCAACGTTTTCCCCCTCCCCTGTTGGTGTGAGTTTGTTTTTGTGGATGTTACACATCACGGATGAAGGAGCACGAAGGACCAAACTTGTGCATCAAAAAGCAACGTGTTCAGCACTACATGGTAAGATGGAGCGTCGATAATCTATGCAACTTCCAGAAAACGTGGCAGGTGGACTGTTTGCTTGGAGGTATTCCAGTAGGAATGTTTTGTGGACTGTGAAAACAAATAAAACATGCCAAAACAGAAAGATGACCATTTTTCTTCATTGCTTGCATACGAGTTAAATGATTGATCGTTTTATGAGCTATCAAGCAACAGTTCATAAATTACTATAAATTATTCGTATCAGACATCAAGATACGAGTGTTTACGAGCGCGTCTTTTCTAAAAACCGAGGCGTTTTTTCCTTGCAAATGCTTAACGTCTTAGTTACATTAAGATTTGTATTTATTTATTTATTTTTTTTTTTATTTAAATTGTATTATTAAAATGCAACATATGATCAGTCTTGTTTCAGAGAATCAGCCAAATTTGACCTAGGCTAAAATGAAAGACATTTCCGTTTGTAAGCAACGCATTATTTATTTAATATTTAGCACAAGGAAGCACCGCCGGCGACTTTGCTGAGGCTGTCGGTTTTTAAAAAGCTCACTGAAAGCAAACGCATTAACCCCACACGAAGGAAGTTGATGATTTGCCGTGTATATGCTCATCGAGCTAATTATATAAACAGCAGTCAACACGGCTCTCGCGACTGTTTATTTGCACTGGGTAGAGTGCATGAAGCCCTGTAACTACTGCTGGATGAACACACCTACAGTGTTGCAGCAACACACATGCAGGGTGGAATTAACACACCTACAATGTTGAACCAGCGCTTAAAATGTTTATCTGGAGCTAAAAGGAAATAAAGGCAGAGCGTTAATTCAACTCCAGACACTTTTATATGTGTGAGGTCTTCCACTCATTCGATGTTGTAATCCTAGTCTAATCTCACCAGAGAAAGACCACTGGCAAATAAGTAAAAGCACTTTGTATTGTCAAGTACAAATATTGTTATGAAATATTTCGGCTTGTATCCCACCCCAGATTAACAGTGGCTTTGAAGGTCTAGACTCTTAGAAGTTAAAGCTGCATCTTTCTTTGGACTTGGAGTAATACTATCACCGGTGAATCTACTGAACCTTTCACAGCCAGCAAAATTCTCCGTGTTGACTTAAAACTCTAGAGTGTTTATATATGTCCAACTGGTGGACACAAAGTGATTTGGAAGTAGTAAATCAACACTCTGGGCGTTAATTCAACACTGAGGGTTTAATTTTTTTTTGTGTGTGTATATTTATAACTTATAAGTCTAACCTGCACTATAAGGGGAATTGACTTTTTGAAAATAATTAAAGCTACACAGAATGAACTTTCCCAGGTAAAAGATGCACACCAATGTAGAATCACAGAGGCACCCCCAGTAGAATCACAGAGACAAGGAAATGTAAAGGTATAATTTCATTTTATTTAAAAAAACATTCAAGTGCATAACCCTTTGAAGTGCCCGATAATCTGAAGACACAATTTATTTTTTATAAATCACCTTATCTGAGACTAGATGAACACTGCAGTCGATAATGGAACATTTTCCCAATTTCTCTTTCAACAATTAACAAATGATGTGTTGTCACGACTAAGAATTAAATGTTTAACCTTTGGTACGTAATGCGTAATTCAATTTACACAAACAGAATCTGCACATCTGTAACTTGACTTGACAAAGTTATATGAATAAATATTTTCAGTTGTGCCATTTATTATTATTATGATTGTGTTATTTGTGTTCATTTACTTCTTGTTTAGGTGTAGCCTAGCTGCCTACATTTTGGAAACAATGTCTATATAATACGTCTTTACAGAAATACCGATTTCAAGCAAAGCGATCACAAAACACATAGGAACACAATAAAAGTGTTAATCAAATATAAAGAAAGTGTTAATTGAAGCTTTATTTAAGTTATTTTCATAAGTAATAATTCAACACGTTCTTTTTCAAAATGTGTATAAAGTGTCTAAAATTCGGATGAAGGAGAAAGAAGACGTTTGCATAATATTTTTTATCTTTAGGCAAACGAAACTAATCACGACGCATTTATTACAAAACCTGTCACACTTTAATTGGTAATTTGTCTAACCTAATAGTTTTACAATTAGACTATAAAAACACAAAACATCATCTTTGCTTCCTTTCGTTTGTGTAAAATTGAAGGAAGCCAAACAATCGAACACAAGACGCAAACCCAGCATGTTACACAAAATAACAACTACAGGTCCATCTAATTATGTAAAGTAAACCTTATTGCAAGGGATGAGCCTCATTACTAAGAGAACACTGATAATTAGTTATTAACACAGATTTATCAACAAGTATGCATGCTTGTGTTTAACATCATCATAGATCATCATCATAGAAAAAAAAGAAAAAACAAAAACATGTGTAATTGTACTTATTGAAAAAGGATTGAACATTAAACTCCATGATGTATCTACGATACGTCACATGTTTGGCTCTTTGATCAGCAGTTCATGACCTAAGCTTCCACTCTCTAATGCAACAGGTTTCAGTTAATGCCTCCAAGTATCAAACAGTTACATTTCTTAAAAAATAAAAAATGCAATAATGCGAAAGAAATACTACAGACGAAATGTACAAAGCATAAAAAGTCCGGTGGTGCATTTTCATTCCTTTTTATCAACTCGGTGTCTTATAAGGAAATTACAGTTTATGCTACAGCGTCAATTACTTAGGGACGTTTCTGAATACCTTTGGTTGTGTTTTCAGAACAACAAAAAAATAGTGGACATACTATACCAATATTGTGAAATAATAATAAAAAAACAAACAAATAACTAATATTTAGAATGGATTGATTATTTGCAAATAAATATTATTAAGCAAATAATTGCAAATGTTTACAGAATCATCAAGTAGCTCCAGGTTCATTGTGCCAGAAAGGATACTGACCACTTCTAAACCCACAGTCAAGCAAAACATATTCTCTCAGGAAATAACCTCTGCTATTGGAAATTATATAGGCTGTAATAACAATGTACCGGTGTAATAGTAGCTTATAGTTACCGCAACCACCCACAAAACAGCTTTCATTGAACAGAGAGACGGAAATATTTACTGTGGTTTGTCCTTATTCGAAAGTTTATTAAGTTTAAAATAACTCGAAATTTCATAATTTGATAAAAATGTATACAATAATGTTTAAAAGGTAGCGTTTAATTCGAATATTAGTGCAATAATATTAACACCCTTAAGCTGTTTAAATGTAAAAAAAAGGTTTGTCTGGAATTTCGGAATCCTAACAGGTGTCATGTAAAATTGTACAAGTTTCACCTAAGTGAGCAAATTCAAATTTACAAGTAACAGCAAATTCATATAAAATATAAAATAAAACCACTCGTTTGTTTTAAATGTACATTTTCGAGAAAATAAAACCACAAACAGGATAAAAGAGATATTTTAAAAAATTTTAAATACTTTTAAAAAAACAATATAACAAGGGTTATAAAAACATAACAAATGTGCATGTAAAAGTTTTGCAACGATACGTGTAATGATTAACATAAAATAACGGAAAATTTGATAGAACAGCCCAAACGTAGGTTGGTACAAATTGGTAAAAAAAAAAAAAAGATCAAAATAAAAAATAAAATAATAACAATAATAATTGTTTAAAAAAGCTATTAAGATTAGCTTTTTTAAGAACGTTAGCGCCATTTAGTTTGTCTAACGCTAATAGATTTTCTGTGTTAATTGCGCCTAATTGACTTATTCTGCATTTCAATTGATTATTTTAAGTGTGGTATTTATTTGAAATTTTCAAATATTTTACGTTGTCATTAATATAATTAATGGTTATCTAGAACAGCAGCAGCAACAACAAAATCAACAACAACAAAAACAACAACAACAAAACCATCAAAAGGCTTAAATTGGTACTGGAGCTTGAAAACAGCATATCTTTTAAAAATCTTTGATACATGAGTGCATCAATACACTAGAGTGTGTGTCCATGTCTGCCTGTATGTTTCCAATAAACCACACTAAAAGCGAACCGTAGGGGTTGAAGGCCCACTTTGTTTCGTTTTGTTCCGGCAACAAAAAGCCCAGATCTGGGGGATTGTTTTGTCTAATGGCATTGTTTTTGGTTAGGAAAATGCCTTTCGTCTCCAAAAAAATTGCCTTCGCCTTGAGTGAAGGTAAAACCTCAATCCATTCCTGTTACCCTAGAAAATTGATCAGGTCAGATTGCTGCATTAAATTTTCTTTATACCACGAACTAAGTCCAGATCTTACAGAAAAATATATAGCAATCTTAATTATATTTTAAAGACAATAACTAATAAATTACTGTAATTGCAAAATTACAAATAAAAATACTGTAAATTTAGAAACTTAATTTAGAATTAAATTATGGAATAACATGTAATAGTTGCTATGTACGCAGTGTGTCCAGTATTGTTTGTAGGTAAGTGGTGAGAGTAACATGAATAAAATAATAGGCAGACAAGGTGTCCTATTAAGTCATTTAATATTTCATGCTTATAAATGTTTCATAAGCACAATGCATCATACAAGGTTTCTTAATATTTGTGTAATAAAAAATATTTTATTTAAAAGTCTATACAGCCAATGTTTTCACAAAAGTGTTTTTGTATTCATACAGTTTAGTGAGAAAATTAACTGTAAAAAAATTAAAAGGGTCAGCTACTTGGATATTGGACATTTAATCCATTTTATATCCTCCAGAACCATAAACATTTGGTTCAACATTTAACCAAAGATTGCCTTTCATATAAAATGCTGCACAACTGTGTATTGGTGTTAAATGTCCTTTTTCAGTGCTCCCTATATACATGAATGTGGTCTGAAATGTTTGAGATGCCTTAAAAAGGTCACCCATCCATCCCGCTTCACTGGGTGGATCTACCACTGATCAAAGGCAGCCAGAGGCGCTGGGGGTTCAGCTTTACTTGTATTAACTTCACAGGTCATTCTCTCTGCACATCTAGCTTGCATTTTTTTAGAGGAAAAATCTTTAGGTAGGTTCAAGATCATATGGTGGTTCCATGTGGGAGGAAGCATCATTAGACTTGGACAGTTAACACACATACACAGGTATTTAAATCCAGACTGGAGCAACTAGATACTGTACCTGTCCAAAAAAGAGCAACTAACTTTTACATGGTCTTGTTCTGACCTTCCCTTTTAAATTTTTATGCACAACTGATAAAGGCGAGGACGATACCAATAAAGGAAACCAACAATGAATGAAGTTATGGATATCTGTTTTGCCGGATGCTCAAACAAACAGTGAAGGAGGGGGGGCAGAGATGGGGTTGCAGCGGTATGACAGTGCAGGCCTGAGTGAGGAAGTGAGCTCAGCGCTCCCACACAAGACGAATGGCTCCCCAGTTAACAGGGGTAATAACTTGTAATCAAAGCCATAAGACAAGCCAAGTTTTGGGCTTGGGTGGAGGGGTTTGAAGGGGTATTACTTTCTCTTCTCTTCTCTTCTCTTCTCTTCTCTTCTCTTCTCTTCTCTTCTCTTCTCTTCTCCTCTCTTCTCTTCTCTCCTTTCCTCTATTTATAGCCCATGATGAACCTGGTCTTCTAGTTGCAAATCCACAAGAATCCACTTGAACCAACTTGTATGAAAAGTATAACAATTCAACATTAAAGGAAGGGGAGTTTTTAGTGGGTCTTATCTACAACTTCATTCATATAATAGCCACTAAAACCCATTGCCTGTATTTTGTGAAGATCAAGTCGGCCAAACAAAATGAATGCCGCATGTTTACCCCTCTTGACTCAGCAACGCATACCTTCTCCCCTGCAAACCTTCATAAAATGTACACTGTGGATTTGAGAGGAAGGCACAAGAGAGAGTGAGAAGGGGGTTCTGCTTTTCCTCAGTCACCACAGCTGAAGGACGAGCGGAGTCCTCCAACTCCCCCTCCGATGGGCCAAAAAGAAAGAAAAAAAAAACCCGCCCGTCCACATCTGAGGGCAGGAAGGAGATCATCAATCTCAGGTTGGCGACGCCACTTTCACCTCTCCGCTCACACTCCACACCTGGGACACATTTGACATCATGTTAGGTCACGTTGTCCTCTGGTGGAGTCAACGCCGGGTCGAAACTGTAAAGCAGCAAGCCCATCATGAAGATCTTCCCTGTGATAAACAGGAAGGGGGCCACAAGGAGACTTTCGTTCTCTGGTTTATGTTGCCTGTGTACTAAGATTTTGCATTTAACTTGGTAATAATAAGAGAACTGGTTAAACATAAAACAAGGTGAGTGCAAAGGGTCTGGTAATGATGCAGAGCAAAAACATTTCAGCCAGCAAACATTTTGGCAATTTCTCATTGATATATAATAACTCATAGAATACTGTATATAGCTATAATGTAACTTTTAACACATTAATTTGTACTTAATTTATAACACCAGCTGATGTGGCAAATAAGGCAAAGAATGCTTCATTATGAGTGCTTGCATGAATCGATTGGTAAATCAGATACTATACATGGATTTGATAGTCCTTTCTGCATATTGAATACCTTAACATATACACCCCTTTCTGGACATCTAAAGGCAGCTAAGGACTTTATCAAAGCTTAATCTGTAATGATATCACTTTCCCAGGCCAAGCTTGGGCCCCTGTACCACTCCGAGCCTCCGCTCCCATAGGAATGCAAGCGTGGCTCATTACACTAAAGGCCTTAAGCTGATGAAAACCATTTAAGACCTGAAAGCCTTTCTTGTGTGGCCTAATGTGACTGCATTCTAACACTTCTCAGACACTGTACTAAAGGTAAACATGGGGAAAATACAATGGTTAAAAGGGTCATATTTAGACCTGAGCTGTTTTCTATTTCTATAGTGTACCTCATTCCCAAAAACAAACTTGAAAACTCCTGATAAATTTGTATCGTTCGGCGTTCCTGCATAAAACTAGCGACCCGGACTCTGATCTTGATCTTTTGCTGTCTGAGAGATATAAGAGAACCAGCACAGCTACTCTCAGATCAGGCTTCTCATATCTCCCAAAAACTCCTCTCTCCTTTTTCATGGAAATGTCCCCCCAGATTAAGAACACATTGCCCCAAATGAAAGACTTGCGGTGACAGAGATACATGCAGCAAGGCATTAGCCTGCAAAACCGAGATGGGGATCAAAGGGGGGGGGGAGGGGAGGGAGGGAAAGACGTTCGTAATCAGAGGGCTATGTGCCAGCATTGAACACGGATGGCTGGAAACGACCCCCTGCTCCTGTCTCTCTATCACAAGATACCCGTCAGTAAGCCACACCTGCCCCAATCCTAACCATGTGGCCCCTCCTTCTCTGATTTATGTCATTTCAAGTTTAATGCAGCTGTCTCCTGTTAGCGATCTCATGTCAAAATGTTCCTTGGAGGAACCAACTCCAGGAAGGAGGTAGAAGAGACTATTTCATCTTCATCTACCCCAATCAGGGTTCATTAGAGGAGCCCAGTCTGCAAAACATCCTTACCTCTTTGTAGCATGTCATATAGAAGATGCGATCGTGTTACAGTGAATAGAGATGCAAAATGCCATCTGGCTGAATCAATATTTGTCCAGAACCAGCATGACAGAGTACGCTTGCGTGAATACATTAAATCATTGCAGCTATGCTGTTGACATGAAGTACATTTTAGGAAGAAAATATATTGGTGTCTGCATACTTTCCCATAATTCAGATCAGTTTCTTAGTCACAGCCATATAACAACTGAGAATAGTAGAATTTACACAAGAGGGGTACCAGTAGAGGGGGTGGTTTGGCAGCAACGTTGAATAAACTTGAAATTCTTCCAATATTTCAACCTTTCTTGCTCTTAAATCATTAGGCAAATATGCAAGCAGGCTTTAGTTGTACCTTTGCATGAGCTGAGCTTTCATTATCACAACTTACAAACTATAAAACCCAACAAGCATGTGTTGTCACACTGATCTATGTGTAGTGGGTTAATAACAGGTCTGATGGCATGGAGCATTGCTATCATTAAATGTGCTCTCAGACATTGCAGGTGGAGTGGCGCAAATCCAGCGCCACTTTCAATTAAGCTTTAATGAAAACCCTACTACTGCTTGGCTGTTTCCTGGGGCATGTGAGCTCTACCCTGCCAAGTTCAGAGTTAACCTACCGACCCTGGATGATATCTTCTTTCCACATCAGCCATTGGCTCAACCGAGATCCAAATCTGCTAGGCTTTCAAAGTTCACATGCAAACCTTGCAAACAGGGAGCAGAACACGATTCGTTTGAGTGATTAGGCATGGTGTAACGGCATGATCGAATGTACACACTTATGGACTACGTTATACGGAAGAACAAACAGGAAGAAAGTACTGCGCCACTGGTATCGTCATTCAGTCATGTGACATTGTTTTCAGCATGCAGTCAGGCCCAGTGTCTAGAATTCAGGTCTAGTTCTAATGAAATGAGCCTTCAATGCAGAGAAAGTCTCACTAAGCAGTAATATGGATGATAAGTTACGATGTCAATTTCAGAGTAATTGTATTGTGGTATAAACTAAAAACTTCAATTTTAGTCATTATAATATATTTTTAAAATCTGTATCATTTGAAATAAATAATTGGTTTTGGGTTGTTGGTTTGACATTTACAACTCCTTATATGTTCAAAGTTAAAATATTGATAAACAGTAAATCAATAATAATTCCAAAGGAATGGAAATAAGCATTTCTAATTATTTATTCATTTTTTATATATAATAATAATAAGAAGAATTTACCCTTTAACTGGGTGTTCACTTGACGTTCACATCTAAAAAAAAAAAAAGAGGTGTGTTAACAAACCTGTGATTGGTCGTAATTTAATCAGTATGGTATTTAGTGTAAACACTACCTGAGCATTATGCTAAGGAGGGCTTTGTACAGTAAGAGTTTCATGACTTGATCTCGGCATTATTAAACCCAAATCAGAACTTAATTCAGCAATGTACCTAAATAACCACTAAAACATATAATTGGACACATTTTGCACAAGTTTTCCTGAACCTACCAAAAAATGAAGTTAAATTACCATGAGTAAATGCTAGTCTTTAGTTAAAAGCTTTTTGGCTTGTACATAAAAATGCTTCCAGAATTTGCAAACAAAACCTCACAAATAAAATTTAATAAGATACACATGGATAAAACATCATATTTAGAGAAATTAGCCATTACCAAATGCATGCAAATGATTCCATTATTAGTCTGAAAATTACTTTGAGATTAGGCTCAAGACCAGAAGCTCTGCAGCTGCCTCTAAAAATTGTGAAGGAAAACAAAAGTCTATTGAAGTAGCAATTTTTTTTTTAAACATAAGATTTATGATATCTTATAAGTATGATTATAATATTCGATAGTGTGTCAAACTCCAAATGGACTCCAAAGTTGTAGAATTGGTCTTGGATTCACTCTAATAACCAGATGTGGCATCAGTACTCAATACTCAAGTAAAAGTACAAGCACTTGCCTAAAAATGTACTCCACTACAAGTAGAAGTAACACTTCAAGTGTTTTACACACGGAGAAGTACTAAGTACATGCTCTAAAATGTATTTTGAGTACAAAAATACAAGAACTCCACAAACAAACATATTTTCCTGTATGAATGTGTGATTCAAGAATATATATACTTGTAACCTTGCCTTTACAAGTTCACTTGTCAAGACGCTTGAAAAAGGATTCACAGCCCAGAGACCGAGGGCGGGATTGTTGCCCAGGTAACCATCAATTATTTCTGTGCTCTAACAAGTCTGTGCTTTCATAATGACCTGCCAGTCATTTCTGTCAAGGTTGACTCATGGAATTGTTTCTTTCCTCCTCCTATTGGGGTAGCTTAGGTCATACACTCATGTCGCTCATATGAGTGACAACATAAACGCTTATGTTTAGATTAGAAAATCCATGCACGTTTGTTATCACCATCTATAAAGTAACAAGTCTCTATTTAGGGAGTAAAAGTACAAGTTTCAGAAGTACTGTAGGAGTAGAAGTAGAAGCAGAAGTTTAGGACTAGAAGTAAAAACTATCACAAATAAAAAAATACGTAAAGTACAGATCCAGAAGAAAATTGCAAGTACTGTAATAAATAATAAAATTTCTTTACTTGCCACCTCTGCCAGGAAAATTTTTTTTACCTCAGTTTGGGATAAAATGTCTTCAAATATTGTATTCAAATAAGTATAAAAATCCACAAAAGGCATTTTAACCCTTAATTGGGCGAAGAACCACATTTTGTAAACTTACAAATGACAGTTTTAGTACCTCAAATAAATAAATAAATAAATAAATAAATAAACAAGAAAAAAAAAACATATTTGTTGATTTTTTTTTGCACATGTTTATGTTTAAATACATGTGTTTTAGCTTTATCCTTTATATACATGTTTCTTGTCTTTTTTTTTTTTCTCGGAAGAATTATCACTCTAGATGGACGAGGAACCATATATGGTAACTTCCTGACCTTGAGTTGCAACATAAAAATTACAACAATGAAAAAGAAAAAAACAAACAAACAAACAAAAACAGTTAAATAAATAAATAATAATAATATTTGAAAAAAACTTTTTAAATATTAAAACTTTCAAGGAATTTTACTTTTTTAACTCTTTTAACTTTTCTGAGTTAACTCTTTGCAATATAACATTGTTATATATAGTTTTACCTAATACAACCATACACTCCATCCACTTACTATCATTTTTTTTTTTTTTTTTAATGTAACCCTTCTGGTTTTCAGAACAACAAAATTAAACATAAAAAGTTAATTATAGCAATAAATTAGTGTAACCCTTTTTAAATGGGCAAACTAACAGACTCTTGCACTGTACAGATCTTCAGCACAGGAATCGTCATAAAAGAATGCGTGGCCTCCAGCTCTTCCTGAGATTGTCTCATACGGACGGCTACCCTCAGAGAATCCTGGCCATCCCCTGGACAGAGTGAGCTGGAACCATCTGCTACCATTCGGCCGTCCACACGAGATGAATTCAGGAATGAATCCTGAGACATGTTTATAAAAGTAATAATATTAATGCTACTATACACTGGAGGGTTATGTTCAGGGTAACACACAGGTGTTGAGATCCATTTAAATGAAGGCTACCGAAAGAACAAGAGCAGCAAAAGCAAAAATGAACCGTTAGTCTTCTTTTAAATGGAAATGAAGTATAGTGGTATTGCTGCTGACCCAAAATGGAGTCCATTTTCTTTTTCAATTCACCTTGCTCCTCGGCATTTCTTCCCTCGATCCTTCCCCGCAGGCTGAGCTCTGTCCATGTCTGTGACCTCAACCCTAATGCGATCCATAATGAATTTTGTGTTAGATTAGGTCCATAGAAATGGAGGCACAAGCACAGCGTACAAGTGTCTGGGAGTCTATGCTGTAATCGAATGACGGACCGAGTAAAGACAGAATTTTCAATTAGTGGGAAGGCGAGCGAGCCAGCGTGGGTCCCCGCTGCTCGGCCTGCAAATGAATAGGGCCAAATCGAATCACAGCCTAATAGACGCAGTGCACGAGAGGAGGGAGGGGGTCCAGTCGATGCTAAATGCATTAAAGGCTTGTGACCTTCTATTTCTCTGTGTATCCTCCTGTGCTAAAAAAAAAGAATAAAACAACAACAGTTCAATGAAACTAGAAGGTTGTTTACAGAAAATTTTGACTATTATTTATTATAAATTATTATTATTATTATTATTATTATTATTATTATTATTATTATTATTACTGCTCTTGTTGACGTTGTTTATAGTCAAAACACTGAAGGTCCTAGAATCCTATTGTTTTTTTTCTTTTCTTTCTAGAATCCTATAAGTAATAGAGATATCAAATTCAGTCAATATTTCTTCCCGCTACTCAGAAACATGAGCTAAGCCCAGTTTATCTTAAAGGTAACTCTATAGCACACCACGGTACGTTTTTACAAAACGCTAATATGGCTAATAACCTAAAAAGTATTTAAACAAACATGATCATAAATCTGCTAACCTTTCTCAGAATGATTATTCCGAAAACGTTCATTACATTTAAATCTTTAGCAGCTAAACAAGTAAAATGCATTATTATAAGAGTAAAAATAACATCGCTGTAAGTCAAACTATTATGCAAATTTGGCGAACAAATGTGTACTTTATGGTCTGAGTCAGACACTCAAAAAATGGTTGTATTTAGTTCATTTGGCCTTTGTGTAATAGTGTAATGCACTACAGAATAGGCGGTACAATGGCGAATGCTGAGAGGGTAGGAAAAAAAATATGAGGGAGCTTCCTGGGCTGCTTTCTAGTTCATACATAAACAAAAGATATTTAAGCAATTTATCACCCACAAAGCCTGTTTTAATGGTTTATAATTAGACATTCAAAACATAAAGCATTTCGATCTACAGCGAAGACATCTCGAGAGCTTCCATGAAAAGAAATCATCTGATTTACAGCAGCCGAGGCCTTTGAAAACAAAGCTACTTTTCCAGCTTTACTTTGCAGTGAAATCATTTTACAAAATGATTAAGAGGAAAGACACCGGTTTATCTTTTCCTGTTTAAAAGAGGGAAGAAATAAAAGGAAAGTAAGATAAAGTAGTGCATAAATTCAAAGCAACATTGTGTTTAAAGTATGAAGGAAACTTAAGGAAAGGATTGTGCCTGAAGCACGATCAAAGATCTGGGCCTTTCTTTAACCTCCTAAGACACAGACCCATCTGTTTTTTACACTGCATTTTCTCCTCACTGTTTCTTTTTACTTAAAAACAATTAAACAATTACTTTAAAAAAAAAAAAAAAAAGATTATTGGTAAAGGAATTATAAATAACCATCATCATACAAGGATCAAACAAATACTAATAGACCGTGTAGTTGAGATATTGTACCCCCAAGATCCGGGTTCGACTGCTGCCTTGGAAATGTGTGCGTGGAGTTTATATGTTCTCCCCGTGCTTGGTGGGTTTCCTCCAGGTTATCCAGTTTCCTCCCACAGTCCAAAGACATGCAGATCAGGCTAATTGGTGCTCCCAAATTGCCCGTAGTGAGCATTTGTGCATGTGTGTGGTCCAAGGTATACCCCGCCTTGTTCCGTATTTTTCCTGGGATAGACTCCAGGTCCAAGCATAAAGAGATATAGACAACGAGTGAGTGAGTCTCAAGAGGTAAGGACAGGAAGGATGGCAGTCCAATATCACTACCAACTATATAAGTGGTTGCATACCTTTTCTGTAGGAGTTGCCTTATGACTCTTTAATGATCAAGAATTCAAATCCTTGATCTTTGAAGCACAGGGCATTATGTGAGAACACACCCTGGATGGGAAGCCAGTCCACAATGTACACTTATATTCACATAAACATTCACACCTAGGGGTAATTTAGCATAGTGCGAGTAGGTGGAAGTGCCCAGAGAAAACCCAATGTAAGGAGCATGCACAATGCTGCACAGATGACCTGAAGACCCTGAAGTAAAAACCGGTAAAACTTGCGAGATATAAATTCTATTCTGATGGTTTCTTGGAAATTCTTTCCAGAGGCTGATTGGGCAGTTTCTTGAATGCCATCAGAGCCAGAAGAAGAGAAGGATGCTTCTCGGTCCAGCTCACCTAAGTTGCTACCTCTGGCAAAGAGGTGCTCATCCCACCACCATAATCTGGTGAGAGAATTACCCTGCCTCCCTGTCCATCAGACTATTACCCCACCTTCCTGCCCTGTGGAGAACATTGCTTTGCCTCCATAATCACCTGTGAGTGTTGCCCCAACGCCCTCCCCCCAAGATTGTCGCTCAGCCTCCCTGCCCATTGGAAAACAATGCTCAGCCTTCCTTGCCTCCTGAGAACATAGCTCAGCCTACCTGACCTACTGTCGAATTCAATCATTTCTTTATTTTCTTGCTCACTCCTCTTGCCATATACAGAATATGAACCCTAGTCCTTAAATTTACTTGGCTTGGGAAATACTTCTCATAAAAAAAACAAAAAAAAAAACAGGAACATATGACCATCGTATGAATCTGCTGATGTCGGGAGAATCCTGAGAAACCTGACTTTCATGACTGCTACATTGTGATTTAAGAAAATCTTTATTTTGGAAAGGTCATTTTTTCTAAGGTTTGGTTTTGCAGGGGAAGAGGCATGTGTTATGATAAAAACGAGGTTAAAAACAGAGAAAGAAAAAGAAAAAGTAAGTCATCTGGTTCCTTAGAACTCACAAAGCCCAAACAGACTTCAGAGATAGCAGTGTACAGGCTTCGGATGTCGGGGGAGTAGGGCGATGTACTCAGCGGACAGATAGCTCACGCATGAAATGCTATGGAGGTTATCAGTATAAGCTTTGATCTGGAGCCCAGTGGCTATCTAGCCCTGCGCCTGGACTCTGCACTCCTTCAGCCACACGCTGGAGCCTCTGACAGCTGCTAATACGCTGGTCACCTCCCTCTCTAAACCTCCACTGATGCTGGTGTCCAAAGGATGGAAAAACCAGTCGGATATTCTCATAATCTTGGTGACTTGACTTCACAGTTTCTCAATGGTGGAAATCCCATCCCCATTTGAATGGCTTTCCATTATCAGTATGTGTGAAATTCATAGAAGTATTTCATCCAAAAGCTCAGATAAACCAAATATAATATATACACACATGGACAAAATTGTTGGTACCCTTCGGTCAATGAAAGAAAAACTCACAATGGTCACAGAACTTTAATCTGACAAAATTAATAATTTAAAAACATTCTATGAATGTTAACCAATGAAAGTCAGACATTGCTTTTCAACCATGCTTCAACAGAATTATTTTAAAAAATAAACTCATGGAACAGGCCTGGAAAATTCATGACAAATCAAAGAGACGGATAATCCCAATGGTAACAAAAGAGCCCAGAAAGACTTCTAAAGAGATCCAAGGTGAACTTCATGCTCAAGGAACATCAGTGTCAGATCGCACCATCCGTTGTTATTTGAGCCAAAGTGGACTACATGGGAGACGACCAAGGAGGACACCATTGTTGAAAACAAATCATAAAAAAGCCAGACTGGAATATGCCAAACTACATGTTGACAAGCCACAAAGCTTCTGGGAGAATGTCCTATGGACAGATGAGACAAAAATGGAACTTTTTGCCAAGGCACATCAGCTCTATGTTCACAGATGGAAAAATGAAGCATATGAAGAAAAGAACACTGTCCCTACTGTGAAACATGGAGGAGGCTCTGTTATGTTCTGGGGCTGCTTTGCTGCATCTGGCACAGGGTGTCTTGAATCTGTGCAGGGTACAATGAAATCTCAAGACTATCAAGGGATTCTAGAGAGAAATGTGCTGGCCAGTGTCAGAAAGCTGGGTCTCAGTCGCAGGTCATGGGTCTTGCAACAGGACAATGACCCAAAACACACAGCTAAAAACACCCAAGAATGGCTAAGAGGAAAACATTGGACTATTCTAAAGTGGCCTTCTATGAGCCCTGACCTCAATCCTATTGAGCTTCTTTGGAAGGAGCTGAAACATGCTGTCTGGAAAAGGCACCCTTCAAACCGGAAACAACTGGAGCAGCTTGCTCATGAGGAGTGGGCCGAAATACCTGCAGAGAGGTGCAGAAGTCTCATTGACAGTTACAGGAATCGTTTGATTGCAGTGATTGCCTCAAAAGGTTGTGCAACAAACCATTAAGTTAGGGGTACCATCATTTTTGTCCAGGCCTGTTCCATGAGTTCACTTTTTTTTATAATTCCGTTGAAGCATGGTTGAAAAGCAATGTCTGACTTTCATTGGTTAACATTCATAGAATTCTTATTTATTATTACTTTTGTCAGATTAAAGTTATTTCTGTGACCATTGTGAGTTTTTCTTTCATTGACCGAAGGGTACCAACAATTTTGTCCACGTGTGTATACAGTGGAACCTCGGATTGCGAGTAACGTGTTTTAAGAGTGTTCCACAACCCGAGTAAAGATTTTTAATAAATTTTTAATCGGAAACCGAGCAAGTATTAGTTTACGAGCGCCGAGTATCATGTATCACACATGCGACTCTTATTTTGACACCGAGCGTCACTCTCTCACCTTCACACACACACACACACACACACACACACACACACACACACACACACACACACACACACACACACACACACACACACACACACAGCGCTTGCGCGCACCAAAGGAAAGACTTATCTGTCGGGATTTATTTGTACTTTTTTTTAAAGGTAAAGTGCATATTAATTTGTTTTATTTTCATTTTTTAGATTGTATTAATTGTTTTTATGTATTTATTTTTTGGGGCTGTGGAACAAATAATTTGAGTTTTCATTATTTCTTATGGGAAATGAACATGAGCCTACTTCCGGAATGAATTATGCTCGTAATCCAAGGTTCCACATATAGTAATGAAATTTGTGGATATCATATGTGACACTGTGTAGAAAAAAAAATATATACAAAATTTGTGCACAAATGACCAATATGTCTACTAGGTCCGGAAGCTTCTAGCACATAGTAAATACTCAGCCAAGCGGAAATGTGATAACCAAAGATAAACTTTATAATGCTCTAGCTGGCTAATTTCCACCTGCCATTGATCCATCTATCCAAGATATGGCCATCAAAGTGGAGAGTTAAGATGTGTGTGCAGGTGATGTTTTGTTTAATGACTTTCTTTGGGGAAAAATAAGGGTGTGTTAATCTTCATCTTCTTCTTCTTTTTGGATTATATAAACATGTGTTCAACATGCACAACATGCAGTACCAGTCAAAAGTTTGGACAAATTACCTACTTCAATGCTTTTGTTTAATTTTCTGCATTCTGGAGATTTCAAAACTATGAAATAATACATGTTACATTAAGTAATTATGTAACAACAGCAACAGTCAATTGTTATTTTAAGACAACACTGAGGTGCTGTTTGTTACTTGGTGATTTCTGAGGATGATACTGTAACTCCAAACGCAGAGAAAGGTTTTGGTCTTGATTTACTGGGAAGGTTTTCATGAGAGACAGTTTCATCACGGTGCCTGATGGGTTTTGCAAATGCACTTGACACAATACTGTTTCTTGCGAGAACTGCTCCAGAAAGGCTGACCTCGGTGTCTTAAAATAATTGTTGATTTTTTTCAGAATTGTTTTTACAATATAGAAAGAAATTAGGTTAAGAAAGATAATTGAATTAGGTATGTGCATGTGTGTATGGTTTATGTTATGTTCCAACATTCAAGAGATCTATGCTGACAATCTGCTGCATTTGTCGGCCTAAATTCTATCACAACTGGTGCTATTTCAGGTCCAGGATTCGGAGTAACAGCAATAAATTGTCCAGATCTCGGTCAAGGGAGCTGGCTTCTCCTGTGGAAAAAAAAAAAAAGGCATGCACTCTTCTCCTCAACTGTCTGACAGTCTGCATACCAAAGCTTTCCCACCCAGCTTTTAAAATGGCACCATGAAATAATAATGTCTCTCTAGAGCGATAGAGAGAGAGTGAGAAAAATAGTGAGAGAGAAACAAAGAGTGAGGAATGGACACGGACACTGGACACTTAATTCTTGCATGCACGTCGAGCCACACTAGCCTATGTCTGCAGGCTTTGCAAGCATAACAGTGATTTTTATCATTCTGAAAAATGAAAAAAAAAAAAAAAGAGTGTGCAAGAGATTATGGCTGGCGCAGCTGCTCGCCAACGAGCCGGGGCTTATCGCACAGCGCTGAAAATTTCCACAGAGATCTAATCGGCTCATTCACAACAACAAAAAATGCTTAGGAGACTTTTAAAAATGTGTTCGTGTCCTAGTGCACCCTGAACTGGCTCGCTGTCGTGCTCTTGAGACCCAACGTTCACAAACATGCTCTTGAGAAAGAGACGTGATAAGATTGTCTCATTCCAACGCCAGTTTAAAGAAAGGCAAAAGATCCACACAGATCACCTCTGTTGCTGTTCCAAGCAGAGATCGGGTGTTTTCCTTTTGATAAAACCATCGTGCTCGATGCTCTTGGCCATGTAGGCCATCGTTTTCACACTCAAGACGCTCAGACATAGATGAAGGCAAATAGTGTCAAATTGAGACATTGTAAAAAAAAAAAAAAAACACACACACACACACACACACACACACAAAAAACATCCTACTCCTGCAGAAATACAAATCACCCAAGGGTAGGGAGGCGTGTGCTCTTGTTAAATTATGTTTATCAGCTTGAAATAACATCACTAAATCGTAAAAATGGGAATGGAATTGCTCAATAGGCCACTGTAGACAAGTTGCTTCCTCCTTCATGCGCAGATACCATCTGTGGGGAGAAATGGAAAAGAGCCCAGAGCTGGACATATAAGTGTACATACTTTCTCAAGATAATGTGCGCACTTTTGATTCCTGCTTTTATCTTGAATTTGTGTTTAAACTCAAAAGCCAGCAAGTGACTGGCAACAATTTATTTTCCATTCACGTTCGTGAGCACACGACAAAAACCACGAGACTCAAGTATTTGTCACATGTACCTTACAGCACAGCGAGATTAGTTTTCTGCATATCCCAGTTAGGAAGATGAGCTGTGGCCTGAGCCAGGACATGGTGCCTATCGAGCGGATAGGCTTAAGGGCCTTACTTCCCATCAGTAACCCAGTATCCCACACGCTTAACCATTTCAGCCACCACTGCCCATAAACAATGTGCCCTGACCGGGAAACAAACCTGGGCCACGGCGGTGAGAGCACTGAATCCTAACCACTGGATCACCATGAGGGTTTTATGAAAAATAATAATCAATTCTTCTTCTAAAGGGTACACCGTGCACAGGATGCCAATCTATTGCAGGGCACACATGCACACAACACATACTCACACGCTTATTCACACACTAAGGGGGATTTTAGGAACGCCAATGAACCTAATCCGCCTGTCTTTGGAATATAGGATAAAACCAGGGTACCTGAAGGAAACCCACCAAGCACGGGGAGAACATGCAAAGTGCATGCACACAGACCCCAAGACAGGAATCCAACCCCTGACCCTGGAAGTTTGAGAAAAGAGTGCTAAAGAGTACTGTGCCACCTCATCACTGAATTCTTTAATAAATCAGTAATAGTTAATCACTGGTAAATTGCTTTGGTACAGGAGAAGGAACACTCACTCACTCATCATCTATACTGCTTAATCCTGTATTCAGGGTCACGGGGGGCTGGAGCCTATCCCAGGAGACTTGGGGCACATGGCAGGGTACAACCTGGACAGGGTGCCAATCCATCGCAGGGCACAGACACACATACACGCACACTACAGGCAATTTGGGAACGCCAATGAGCCTAACCTACATGTCTTTGGGAGGAAACCAGAGTACCCGCAGGAAACCCACCAAGCACGGGGAGAACATGCAAACTCCATGCTCACAGAGACGGGAATCGAGCCTGGCCGGGGATCGAACCCGGACCCTGGCGGTGCAAGGCGACAGTGCTAACCACTACACCACCGTCCTGCCACGGAGAAGGAACAGTTTTAGAAAAATAATTGACTGTCAGATGGTAACACCAATGCAGTGCTTCATTGTTGATTATTTTCCATGCCTCGCCATGATACAACGTAGATTTCTACGTAGAACCCTAAAGCAGATGGTTTGTCCCCAATAAAAGGTTCCAAGCACAAAAGCTAGAACCACTTACTCATCATCATTCGTACCACTTTATTCTGTATTCGAGGTCATTGGGGGGGCCGGAACCAAATCCCAGGAAACTTAGGGAACGAGGCGGGGTACACCCTGGACACATACACACATTCACACACTACAGACAATTTGGGAAGGCCAAGTAGCCTAATCTGCAGGTTTTGGAAACCGGAATACACAGAGGGAACCCACCAAACATGGGGAGAACATGCAAACTTCATGCACGCAGAGACAGGAAGCGAGCCCGGACCCTGGAGATGCAAGGCAACAGTGCTAACCACTACACCACCGTGTCACCTAAGCCAGAACCACTAAACTGCAAAACTAAATAACCTGTAAAATAGGTCTCACAGTACTCTAGCAGCCATGATCATGGTCACTCATCATCATCATCATCATCATCATCATCATCATCATTCCAGCTCCTGTCTTGGTCTCAGTCTCAACATGGCTTCTATTCACTGCGTCACAGTTGCCACAGCCATGAGTTCCTCATGAATGTCGGAAAGTTAATGGAGATATAGATGCTCCGGATTAGTCGCCTGACCCGCAACTTGCTTCATCATCGTTCTCTCCTTGTGCGGAGTGTGTTGACTGATAAATCATTTTCTCCCTCACTGTGCCCTTCCACACATGCTCTCTAAGTGTGTGTAATCACATCGGCAAAGTATGTGGTTCTTTCTTCACACTCTCATTCACTCACTCAATCTACCTGCCGGCCAAATGCACAAGCACGCAGACATACAGTACCTCAATAGGCATGTTCTGGGAAAAGGGAGCAATTTTTCAATACGACTAAGTCTACACTGGATCTTAAAAGCCGTTCTTCACACCTGGATGCTTCATAGACATGACCGAAACCTCCTGAAAGAGACAGAAACCAAAACGAAAGACTAATTCGAGTAGATTGACCTTCGTCAACACCTTCGTAAACTGGGCCCGGACCAGGAATTACTCACTCGCTCACTCGCTGTCTACAACGCTTATCCTGTGTATAGGGTCACGGAGGGCCTGGAGCCTCTTCCTGGAGACTTAGGGAACAAGGCAGGGTGCAAATCCACACACATACAGACACTCACACACTCATACACACACTACGGGCAATCTGGGAACTCCAGTTCTGCATGCCTTTAGACTGTAGGAGGAAACCAGAGTACCTAGAGGAAAGCCACTAAGCATGAGGAGAACATGCAAACTCCATGCACACAGACCCCCAGGCGGGAATCAAACCTGGAACCTGAAGGTGCACGGTGACAGCGCATAGCACTTAGCCACCATGCCACTATTACGAATTGAACATGTATTCAATAGAATATTGAATAAATAAATGCATTGAGTCTTATACTGGGCGGCACGGCGGTGTAGTGGTTAGCACTGTCGCCTTGAGCCGCCAGGGTACGGGTTCGATTCCCAGCCAGGTACGATTCCCGTCTCTGTATGCAAGGAGTTTGTCATGTAGGTTAGGTTAACTGGCATTAGCTAATGTGCAAAAAAAAAAAAAATAAAAAAAATTAAACGTGAGGCTGTGATTGCAGGCAAAGTGAAAAAAATCCTTCGAAACGTAAAAACGTCATTAATACACCGTGAACCCTTTTCAACCGAGCGCTTTAAATGAATGAATCCCACACAGCTCCCCTTTCCGACTTCCTGTGTTATGAATGAGGTGGTGAGGACATATGTAAACAGTGTATTACCCTACAACATTAATAACAAGCGGCCTCGAGCACGGCATGATCCCTCTTCCTCTCACTCTGGCAGGCATTAATGGCTTGAGTAGCGTTACGCCAAACGCTAACGAAGAAACGCGATGTTTACACTGAGCTGTTAATGTGCT
This sequence comes from Clarias magur, assembly GCA_013621035.1. Classification (NCBI taxonomy): domain Eukaryota; kingdom Metazoa; phylum Chordata; class Actinopteri; order Siluriformes; family Clariidae; genus Clarias; species Clarias magur. The sequence goes on along the minus strand of QNUK01000892.1, from coordinate 111,616 downwards.
TACCACCCACTTCGGGAAGAGGGAACGCACAGGCGTTGGAGCTTAGCCTGTGCACGTTGATTAGGATACGAGAGCTCGTTTGCTCTTCATGACAACAAATACGCATGATATATTGATGATCACTGTAAACAAGCGCTTGTGTGTGCGTTTTTTTCGAGCACATAGGGTTGCCACCTGTCTCGGGTTTACTCGGGGAAAAAAGACGACGGCATTTCCTAGAACACACACTGTACTGATTTTAGATGCTTGGTTGATACGAAGGGTGAGTCAAAAATTATCAGCACTTTTCATTTAAGGTCCACTGTCTCCCGAGTTCAGGTGTGAACGCGTACAATCAGTTTATTTGAAACTGCCATGCGAGCAAAAATGGACGCCCCAGTTGTGATCTGCGCGAAAGACGAGCAGGATTAAGAAGCGCAAGATTGCAAACGTCGGAGTATGGAACGGAAACATCCTCAATCGCCGACAGAGAAAAAGTTCAAAAATCGACCATCAGCTGGAAAATTCATCGACGCTTACAGTTTTCAACAATCAACAATGCTTGTTACAGTGAGACGCTTATTGAGGAGCTGAAGCCTAAATTTTGGGACTGCTATCAAGGGTGTTTTTTTTATCCTGCACACACTGTCAACGCGCTGCAAGAACTTCGATCTGAGGTGTTTAAGCATCCTCTCTGGTTGACTTTTACCTGTTTGGTCGCCTGAAAGCAGCCCTTTGAGGATAAAGATTCACTTCTGATGAAGAAGTGAAGCCAGCGGTGCATTCAGGGCTCGCAGCTCAGCTTAGATTTTTAAAGAATTTTTTGAATGAGGCAATACAAAAGCTTGTCGACAGATTATGTGGAACAATCATGCATTGTCTAAAACTTGATTCGAATGAATTCTACAGCCAGAGTGCGGATAATTTTTGACTCGCCCTTGCATATTGCGTAACGGCTAACATAGCGGAAACTATACAGGATTGATTGTCAATGACGGTAAACATGACAAAGCCCAGATTCTTGCATAATTAGATCTCTAAGGGTCGGTCGGTCTTCTTTGTTTGTCAGACAGACGGTTTTGTCAAGACAAAGGACACAACCCCACACACACACACACACACACACACACACACACACACACATGTGGTGGCAGATCTCCCATCTGGCTACACATTTATTTCTGACTCTAAACATATCATTTAGGAGGCATAAAAAGCTGAACACGGCATTAAAGAGATGCATGTGAGACCTGGTTCATTTATCATTTGACCTATCGCTGCTAGTAACGTTTGTCACGCTAGCACCTAGCGTGTACCGCTTGTGCACGATTAATGGCCGGGTTAGTTTATGTCCACGACGCTGGAACTGACTTTGGCTGTTTATATTCTGTCAACACAGCCGAATATAACAAACCATCAATTTCAACGGGGCTGCTGAAAGTCGCTAGAGGCTAACACACGAACGCTTGAGACTGATTTGCATCAACAGAGTTCCCAGCCTGTACGATCGCAGCACGCTGGCCGTGTTTACTGCTGAAAAACTCTGCTAAACCACAAAATGTTTCACGTTTCGCAGTATGTCTAGATGCGGAGCACGCTTGTGTTTGTAACAGGTCACGGCATTGTTTACTGTCACTTTAAGGAACATGCAATCCACCGCCACACATGCATTTAATCTGACATGCATGCACACAGCAATGTGAAGGAAATCCAAGAGCATTAGACATATAAAGCATGATCTCATTCTGCAAGTGTGTGTGTGTGTGTGTGTGTGTGTGTGTGTGTGTGTGTGTGTATGTGAAGATGTGGAGAATGGGAGAATAAAAGGCAGGAAATGTAGTAATATGCATCATTTTCCGAACGCACGAAGAGCGTGCTTACAGTTTAGCCAACACCAAACACTGCAAGACAGACGTCAAGTGCTGCCATTTTCCATAAATTAGAAAGCTAGAAGCAATATCTTAGGGAAAAAAAAACAAAACAAAAAAAACAACCTATTTCACATGCTGATCAGATGTGAATGATATGCAGTCACGTGAAAAATAATAAAAACGCATCGCAGGTGGCATAGCGGTTAGCCCTGTTGCCTCGCACCTCCAGGGTCCGGGTTCGATTCCCTCCTCAGGTTCGTGTGCATGTTCTCCCCGTGCTTGGTGGGTTCCCTGCGCGTACTCTGGTTTCCTCACACAGTCCAAAGACTTGCAGATTAAGCTAATTAGTGTGTGAATCATCATGTGTGTGTGTCTAGACGTAGGTATAGACGTGCAGGACACCTTTGGGGGAAAAAAAAAATGATGTATGAATATAACACCTTGGAACAATTACAGTTAAATGTATAAAATTCACATATGACTGTAAATCTCACGTGGCAATTCTGTAAATGGCGAGCATCCTCTGGCCATGTGGAACCAGCACTCTCCCTCAGTCCCTCACCCGCTCTCTGTGTCAGGGTGCACTGTGGGTGTTTGCGTGTTTGTGCACACTCCCAGTCCTGTCACGCTGAATTATCTATCATCCAGCTGAAGGCTGCCATGGCGTGTGCTCAGCAGGGGAAAGTGATATGATTGATTGGAGCTCGAGCTCTACCTGACTTCTGCTTGCTCATGGAAAAAACAATCTTCGTCTGCATTGGCATGCGTTTATCTTGTCTTTGACCAAACTAACCTGTTTAAAAAACAAACAAACAAACAAAAAAAAAAACTGTAATTGGACTGAAGTTCGATAACAATTTACTTTTCTTTATTAAATCATATTTTATTATGCACAGGTTTTTTTTTTTTTTTTTACTCTGTAAATAACATGAAGAAATACAGTATGTCGATGATATGTGGTCACAAACGTGTAGATTTGTACATTTAATTCCATATTATTATTATTTTTTAATTATAATTAATTTTTTTATTGCCAATTCTTTCTTCAGTTGAATTGTATATTCTTCTAATGCAATTTTCTTTTTATTGCAGTGAATTTCTTTTCTATTCTATTCTATATTTCTATTTTAGTTGTATAAGTATTTCACTGCATATCATACTGTGTGCGTGACAAATAATAAAATAAAAATAAAAAAAGCATCGCAATATGCCTTTGTATGAATATGAAAAAATAAAATAAATTACATTTGCATATATAAAATTCATCTAAATGTAAATTTTATATGACATTTCTGTAATTTCATGCATTTGCTTTACTTCTACTTTAAGTGATTAACTTTATTCAATCATATTTTATTACAGCTCAGGGTTTTTTTTTTCACTCTGTGAATAATATGAGGGAATAAAATAGCTTGTTTATATGAAACAAGCATTGCCTTAATTTAATCTGTCAATTAAATTTAATTCAATTCAGTTTTATTTATTTAGTGCGTTTGACAGTGGTCATTGTCGCAAAGCAACTTCACACAATCAAAAAGAAAATTGAGGAAATGTTTTTGAAATGTGTGAGGAAAATGTAATATGAATCAAAACTTTCATAGCGTCTATGGGAGTCATGCGAGAAAAGAACAAACGATTCGGACCAGAAGATATGAGAGGTGAGCTGGTCATTCTGTTTATCATAATATGTCCTTAGCTGCATTGGGGGTCTGTTTTTGGTTGTCTATGTGTTGGGGATTTGTTTATTGAAAATGCAACATTTTATCTTTTATCCCTAAATAACTCCCTAAAAAAAAAAACAAACAAAAAAAAGATTCATTTTTGGATGAGCAAGATTTGAAGAACCGAGTCACTAACGCTTCCCATCACTAATGGATAGCAGGAGTTGTTTTGCAGTCACACTGTGTTTCACACCCCTTTCATTTTCTCATTTGCACGCATGATCACGCACGTCTACAAATACCGGCACTGTTTATAAAAATGATATTTATTTATTGGTGACATGAAGATCACAACCATCCCAAAGTCATATATGTACAGCAGCCTGGGAAAACCTTTCACATGGTCCATTTATTCAGCTGAAGTCAACTGAAGAGTCAAATTAAACTCCAATACTAAATCATCAGGGCTGTTTTGCTATGACATCACCAGCGTGATGCAACTGAACCGTTCACCATGTGAGGAAGCATCAGATACAGTATAACCTGGTAGGTTTCTGTTCTCTTTTCTTTTAACAGGTTTCAGACTGCTGATGTTGCGATTATTGTTGGCACTTCACAATGATTTTGTTTCCAAATCTACAAAACCGATTTTCTTCCATAGCTGTAGGCTGGTTGTGGCTTGGAAAGACAATAGATTCCCGGTGGTGAGAATGATTTTTACACTTGCGATTCTATAAATAATTAAGCTTAAGTAGTAAAGAATGTTGATTTGTTGATGTTGACAGGAACATCTATCCAGTTCCTTTTTTTTTTTGTACAAGTCTGAAAAAGGAAATGAGGAAAATGTATGCAGGAATTCTTAGGAAGATTCTTTCTTAGGAAAGAATTCTTAGGAAAAAAAACAAAGAAAAAAAAAACGCTTGCATCTGTGTTTCTGCGTGTGTGTTAAGCAGTTGACACAAAACGACAGTGACAGCGGAGGTGTTCGATGCCTCACAGGCCTGACGGTGCTGCCTGCTTGACTGGGCTGTCTGCATTCTCACCTTAATCCAAACAGAAATGATGCACACAGTGTTAACGCCTCCAGAGTCGAAGGCAAATAATTTAACGGTTCAACAGCGTCCTTATGTAGAGATTCTAAAGTTGGATTTAGTTTTTGAACTAAGCAGATATAATGTGTAAAGCCTGATCGCTGATGTACCTGAACGTTCGATGGTCAGTGTGTGATGCTCATCAATGGTCAAGAAACCTACGTGAACTTCTTCAGTGTACACAGAAGGATCCTAAAGCACATAGTAAAGTTAGAACACATTCAGGTCTTCAGGCTGTCTTTGATGTGTGTGCTCGTAAAGGTAAGGTTATAAGTTTAAGTCCCACACTGTAACCTTTTGATAAAAACGCTTAACCTCAATTACCTCTGTAAAAATGTCAAGGGGGTCCCAGTGAGATGTGCCAAATAATGACGATAAAAGAGAGGAAAGGGAATGAACTTACAGGCTTCAAGAGCCAGAGGACGGGATGAAGCAAGATCATCATCACGCCATTATGAAAGGGGAGTGGCATGTTGTTGACACGATCAAGAATTGTGTTGTTCCATGGGGCTGTTTTTAGACCCAGCCACAACCTAAATGCTACAGAAATCATGGACTGAGTGGACATGGTTAATGATTATGATTACAATATGATTACGGTTTATTTTTTGCTAAGTTAAATCCATGTTGCATTAAGCTATTTAAGAGTTTGTAAGCGCAGCACAATGCTGGAACAATATTAGAACAAATAAGTATAATACAAAGCATTATACATAATGATAACAACAACAACAACAACAACAACAACAATAATAATAATAATATTATTATTATTTATAATGAGGTATAATATAAATTCCTGATGTTACAAACCAGTTTGAAATCATCAATCAATCAATCATTCAATTATTATTATTATTATTATTATTATTATTATTATATATATATTATTATTTATAATGAGGTATAATATAAATTCCTGATGTTACAAACCAGTTTGAGACAAATCGATCAATCTATCAATCAATCATTCAATTATTATTATTATTATTATTATTATTATTATTATTATTATTTTATCATATTTGGAGCATCATGGTCTTCCACAAACAACTCAATTTATATGGAAAAAAAAATTGTTTTTCTTTATCAACTACATTTTATTTTGATATTTTATTGATGATTTAATTGATCAGCTACTGCATAACAGCTATAAACATCCATCCCCTCATCAGCAGTTATTTTACAAAGAAACCAGAAAGTCGGTGCTGATTTTTTGGAAATGTAATTCTGGCCAATCAATATGTATAATCAATAATTATATATGGAAATAATGCCATAAAATGAAGATTTATCTTGGCAGAAATATTACTAATGGCAGGTCAAACAATGGCAGATTCTGCCACCACACTGAAAACAAACAAACATGAAACGAATCAACGTTTTTTTTTTTCGTTCCTCTAAAAAATCCGATTCTTTGCTGTTTTTAAAACAGAAAGTATGGACATGTTTTTTTTCTCCACCCAAATGTTCTGGGTTGCTGCGACGCAGTGATATTTCCAAAGCTGAAACACAAATGCATCAATCTCGCAATCAACTGCTTTACGGTCAGAATCGACGGTGACGCAGTCGCCACGCATGGGACACGCCCTAGCACAGAGGCTAAGAGTCAAACAGCTTCAAATAGAGGACAAGTGTGCGAGACAAATAGCATAAACATTTAATACGTGCTGACAGAGGCAATAAGCCCTAGGCCCCAGACAGACTCACTTTAGATGGCAAGAAAACAAGTACCATAAATCCTCACAAATGTTTCTTCCCATAAAAGTGTCAGGAGGTCATTTTTATTTGGCCACACAGACAGACCGACAGACGGAAAGCTCAAGGCCAGTGATGCAACACAATCCAAAGGCCTACATTATCAAATCATAGTGGAATGACAGGATTGGGTGGATTTGTGCAATTCGTCATTCTCACACATCTGACTCGTTCCATTCATATGTCTCCCAGCATCTATTGCATGCATTATATTCTGTAATTTATAGCTTTGTGTGGTAAAAGCAACTTTACTTATAAACTGCATTAGATTACAGACTGCTCGCTTAGCAATGAACCACGGAATCGTCGAAAGGAAACCAATCATTCCGTCAGCCTGAGGCAAACAAATGTTATAGCTCAAGAAAATTTGATGATGATGATGATGATGATGATGAATATGATGGTGATGAAGGAATATTTACAGCTGAACCGCGTCACTAAATAAAAGCAGAAACTTTCTTCCATCTCTCCCTGAACAGGGTGCTTATAAGTGACAGGAAGCAATGGAAAAGAAATAAAAGACTCGCAATCGCCCATCCAGCTGCAGTGACTGGGGCTAACGCTGGATGTTTGGAGGCAAGTGATGGAACGCAACAGTAACTGAAAAGGTGATAAAAACGAGCCATATGTTTGTGTAGGTGTATGTATGTGTGTGATTGTGTGTGTGTGTGTGTGTGTGTGTGTGTGTGTGTGTGTGTGTGTGTGTGTGTGTGTATATGTGTGTGTGTACCGTGGACATCTGGGGCAGCAATCAGTGTGCCGCTCTCAAGGGCTGCCAAGGCAAACAAGGCAATAACAAATCCACTTTGCAGATCATCGATCTGCCTCAGGCTGGGCCAAAGTAAACACTCGCAGCCTCGAGTTTGCTTTTCGAAGTGGGGCTCGGGAATCGTCAGGCGGCTGCTTCCCTTCTCAATGTCCAGTAGATCCGTCCCTAGTGCTCTCTAATGCCAAATCTTGAGCGCCTCTTTCCATGTTACCACACCAACCATATACAGTACGGACCAAAAGTTTGGACACACCTTCTCATTCAAAGAGGTTGAATTGGTATTATGGCAAGAAAAAAGCAGCTAAGTGAAGAAAAAAACGAGCGGCCATCATCACTGCTTTAAGAAATGAAGGTCAGTCAGTTGGAAAAATCGGGAAAACTTTGAAAGTGTCCCCAAGTGCAGTCACAAAAACCAAAGAAACTGGCTGACATGCGGACCGGCCCAGGAAAGGAAGACCGAGAGTCGCCTCTGCTGCGGAGGAGAAGTTCATCCGAGTCACCAGCCTCAGAAATCGCAGGTTAACAGCAGCTCAGATCAGAGAGCAGGTCAATGGCACACAGAGTTCTAGCAGCAGACACGTCTCTAGAACAACTGTTAAGAGGAGACTGTGTGAATCAGGCCTTCATGCTAGAAGATCTGCTAGGAAACCACTGCTAAGGACAGGCAACAAGCAGAAGAGACGCGTTTGGGCTAAAGAACACAATACAGAACAGAATAAAGAAAACTCTTTGAATGAGAAGGTGTGTCCAAACTTTTGGTCTGTACTGTATAATGGACTAGATGCTGTGGGTAAAGCTAGAGAACAAGGCTTGAAGGAGCTCCCTGGTCAAACAAGCCTCCAGGCAACAGATATTTAGGTAAGTTTAGAATGTTGGACAAGAAATTAAGTGTATTAGTGTAATGCATGTATCGTTGCAACCCGCAGGCATATCAGTCAGAAGTGTACTTTCATTCAGCATACTAAGACATCTTGGACACTGTTATGCCTCCACCTTTATTTCAACAGTTTGAGACAGAGCCTTTTGCATTCCAACATGACTATGCCCCAGTGCACAAAGCAAAGACTATAAGGAGATGGTTTGATGAGTTCGGTGTGGAAGAACTTGACCGGCCCTAACACACAGCCCTGACCTCAACCCCATCGAGCACCTCTGGAATCAACTGGAACGGAGATCGCAAGCCAGGACTTCACCTTACGAATGCTCTACAGAACGAATGGGCACAGGAACACTGCGAAATCTTGTCGACAGCCTTCCAAGAAGAGTGGAAGCTGTTATAGCTGCAAAAGGTGAACCAACTCTATGTATACAATCCATGTTTGGTCAAATACTTTTGCCCATATAGTACAAACATATGGGCTAGGACGTGTTTCCTCAAGAGGTTTCACGTGGAATATTTGCTGAACCTTTACTTGTAGGCTGTATAAAAAAAAATTAAAAAGAGCACAGAGTTCCTCCAGAGAATCATCGTGAAGAACTGGGCATGAGAAGTCGTTCTCTTGCCGTTCATGTCTTCCTCTTTGAGAGCGAAGACACATGAAGAAATCTTTATATCCTCTCAGTCTCTCTCCCTCCACTGATGCATACCATTTAATGGAAAGCCATTTTTTTTTTAGCTCCATAAAGAAGCAGAGCGTTGAGGCCCAAAGCAGGAGACAGCCTCCATTGAGAGAGCAAATGAGCCTTGCCACCTCAGAGACCACAGCTTAAAGCATGGAAACTCTGGCCTTGCTCTTCTACAGTACACCTCCTGGTCCATTCGTCCCTGCGCCAGTTTGGGGTGAACCACAAATCAAAAGCTCCAGCAGTTCTGGATCACTCGCAAAGATCCAAGGCATGTGTGATGTGGACAGGGTGTGTTAAAGAAAAAAAAAAAAAAAAAGAGTGCACATTTGTGTCTATTTGTGTGCTTGATCGAGCTTGGGAAACTCTGCTGATGAGATAGTAGAGAAACAAATACCCCATTTGCACTGACATGGAGTCGGTG
>QNUK01000892.1:67500-95000 GCA_013621035.1 Clarias magur | reverse complement strand
TATGATATACGATATTATATGATATAGGATATGAAATGATATGATATGATATATATGATATGATATATTATATGATATGATATGATATATGATATGATATGATATGAGATATGATATGATATATGATATGAGATATGATATGATATGATATGATATGATATATGATATGAGATATGACATGATATATGATATGATATGATATGATATATGATATGATATGATATGATATGATATGATATGATATGATATATGATATGAGATATGATATGATATATTATATGATATGATATATGATATGATATGATATGATATGAGATATGATATGATATATGATATGAGATATGACATGATATATGATATGATATATGATATGATATACAATATTATATGATATGATATATGATATGATATATGATATGATATGATATGATATATATGATATGATATATGATATGATATGATATATGATATGATATGATATGATATGATATGATATGATATGATATGATATGATATATGATATGAAATGAGATATGATATGATATATGATATGATATATACGATATTATATGATATAGGATATGATATGATATGATATATGATATGAAATGAGATATGATATGATATATGATATGATATACGATATTATATGATATGATGATATGATATGATATATGATATGAGATATGACATGATATATGATATGATATATGATATGATATATGATATGATATTATATATGATATTATATGATATAGGATATGATATGATATGATATATGATATGAAATGAGATATGATATGATATAAGTTTTCTCGCATTGATATTTGCATGACCAGTTTCTGAAGGATTACCTTTAAAAGTATTAAAGTTAAGTTTTCCACTTTTGATGAAAGTCACCTGCTCATCTGAAATAGAGTCATCCATTCATTCAGGCATAGTGCAGAACTCAAGATGGGGCCATTACCGCCAGCGCCAATGGCACAACCTTGTCTCGTCCCTAACATGCCTTGATCCCTATGATGCAGATAAAAATGGATGCCTTGCACACTAATACACTCCCTGATAACACGAAGGAAATGAATATTAGATAGATGAGAGCGAGCGGATGGAAAAAGAGGAATCTGAAGACTTGCACCCGTTGGCAGATCTAATTGATTGTGACTACGCTCCCCGTTTTCTGACATGTAAATGGATCGAGCCGTCCCCTCCTTAACTACCGCCTCTAATGTTTCTTTAATGTAATGGAGTTTGATCAGGGGTGTCCTATGTCCAATATTTTGCTATTACGTTGCACTGCTAGAGGTCTCCAGGGCCTATTGGATTCACGCACACTCGTGTACACACCAGAAGGCCGTATGAACATCCTTGGAAACATCAGACAAAATGCTACTCGGAACTTAGATTGCACATAATACACGGTGGAATGTGACGGATCTGACAAGCTGATAGGATACGCGTGCACAGATCTCCAGGCCTCGGAATCAATGAGGCTTCTCGGGCCATCTCTAATGCCTCTAACAGCACGGGAAAATCGCATTAAAATCAAGGAGACTAATGACACTAGGCAATGGGTATAAATATAGTTACGGATGACATGCCATGTGCCGCCTCAGGACACAAAACTCGGACCCTATGCTGTTTTTGTCTGCTGTTTTGTTTGTGATTGTTTTTTTTGGAGGATGGCTATAGCAGACTTGTCTTTTTGAGTGGTGGGACAAATTAGATGATGCACAAGAACAAATGGAACCTTGCATATTACATAAAAAGCATTTTTCCCAGATAACAAAATAAAGCTAGCAGAACGTTATTCTAGAGTTCCAGAAATGTTCAAATTGTTAGTTAATAATTTTGTTGTTGTTGTTGCACAAATCTAATCCTTCTTTAGTGTAAAATAAATCCACTAAGGCTAAATCTAGAGCTTTTGGTTCTTTGTTTTTTTTATTTTATTTTTTTACCTGCGCTGATTCTGTGTAGATTTCCACCATCCAACATCTTGCGCTACAAACACAGCAACAGTCAAGAAGTATAAATCCATCTCGCTGGAGGATCACATTTTATGGCTGTATTCACAGATGGAATCGATCTCAGATGATTATTTGTGTGCTGATTTATCTCGTTTTGCTGTGCAGCAGAAAACTCGGTCCCACCGGAAATCACTTTATTTTACAGACTGGGATCTTTTTTTTTTTTTTTTTTAAATACTAGCAAGACATACTGATATTTTGTCAGATTATATATTATACCGCAATATTTAAAACAGACGAGTGTCTGAGATTTGTTTCTCGGCCCAGCATGGCTCTCCATGGGTTTCTTCCTATGCAAGCCAGTAGGTGAACTGTAGCCTCGAAATTGTCCCAAGTCAAGTGAATGAACTGTGAATGCTGCCTGCAATGGACTTATTTCCATCGATCATGACATTTTTCCGCCAAAGTTCCGCCAGGTGCTAGTTCATATCTGGTGCTACTGCCGGTTCGGGGATAGCGAACCTCCTAAGAACCTCCTAAGAACTGGCTTTGTTTTTCCATGGGCTCATCGTAGTCACTGCAATGTTAGCAGCAATGCTAGTGGCAATGCTAGTTTTAGTGTTAATTCAAGGGAAAAAACATCCTAGCGGAAAAAAAAAATGCCTGGCGCAAGCACAACAAGGGTGAACATCAGCATGGCTTTCGATGCGAGCAGTTCTCCTGGCTTTATCATTACTAGGAAGCATTTGAACTGCTCGCTGCTCGAGTCAATTTTTCAAAGATGTCGGCCACAAACTTTTAGCGCTAATCATGCCCCCACCAGCCCCTGATGTAAACCGTGTGTTCTGATTTTTAGCCCAGCAAAGTGTCGGTGCCAACATGGAACCAATTCTTCTGTCCGAGTACCGGGGCTTTGGCTGTCTGAACACAAAGAACTGGTTCGAAGTTGGGCACCAGCTTCAAACCAGCTCTGAAACTGTCTTGGTGGCAAAGTGATAATGGTAACCTCCAAATGGGGCCATTCCAATTTAGTTTTGGCAAATGTTCAAGTATTTAAAAGTGTTAGATGGTGTTCGGCATGTCTTTTTGGAAATGTGAAGATAAAGTAAATGGATGTGTTTCCAAAGAAAGGGCTTGTCAAAGCTGACCTATGATGTCCTTGTCACAAATCACCTGCACCTCTGCCTGGCGCAATGTCTATAGGTCTATTTCCATCGAGCATCTTTGATAGTGACATGTGTGAGAGTCCTGTTTCAAAATCGAGTTCTGCTGGCAAGATTGGCTTAAAGCCAAATCAGAGGGTCGATCTGGCTGTCTCTCATATGCATGAGTGCCGATCAGCAGCATGCTAACAGCGTTTGTTGGACAGCTCAAGCTATCCTCATTTAAAACATACTGTAGCAACGCAACGAAATGGGGAAAAAAAAGCCTTAATAAACACAAAATCGATTTTGGACTTGGAAATTAGGTCTAATTGTTTTACCAGGATCTGAAGCAGTCCGGAAGGCATTACAGGTTGAGACACAAGCGCACAGGCGGGGAGGCAGGTCAAGCCTCCTAAAAAAAATAAACTCCAATAGATGTAAGTCTCCGGTGGCCCGGACGAGCGCCGCAGGCGTAGACAAACACACAGCGGCTGATGATGGGGAAGATATAGAGTGTTTTCTTTATTAAAGGAGGAATGGAAGGAGTGAAAAGAAAAAAAAAAACTCACACTTCTCTCCTCTCTTATTGTGCTGAGTGATTTGGAGTGATTAAGGCATTTAGAGTGAGAGAGAGAGAGAGAGAGAGAGAGAGAGATAGAGATGGTGAGAGAGAGAAAGAGAGAGATGCCATTTGTCAAGTGCAATGTTCATGGAGAAAGAGTTAAAACAGGCGCACGGTTTCCCCTACAGGTGAAATCACCGAATCTGTTGAAATCTGGATTAAGGAGGGAACAGGATGCCTATTCCGGCCGAAGCTTAAAGCACCATTCAAGCATAAAAGCGGTGTTCAGTAGGTCATTTGTCATGTTATGGAGAAATAAAAAATAATGAATCAGAGCTCTCTGCATGAATATTTTGTCAGACTCTATGATTTTTGGTTTACTCCATCAATGCGCTGTACCTGCAACACCAAGTAATTATTTGCATGTCATGGAAAAAAAAAAAAAAAAAAAGGCAGTTGATTCAGCCTTTGACATTACGGTGTAGCTTTATAAAAAATGTCCGAGTGGATAAATAATCAGCTCGTCCGCCGTGCAAGTAAAAGCTCCATTGTGTTCCCATCCCCGCGGTTCGGTTGCTTAGAAACTGAATACGATAAAAAGTGGCAACTGTAATGAAATAATGTGCAGTCACCTAGTTAAGTGCATAAATTAAATAAAGAAAATAGGCAAGTTTAAAATGATTTGCAAAATTATAAAGAGCACTGCTGCGTTTCGTTTCTCGCCCGCCAGGCTGAAGGACCGGGTTCGAGTCCTCGCCCAAACTTCAGGCACTGGGTTCAGCGCCGGTCCCAAGTCTGGATAAAATGGGAGTGTTGTGTCAGGAAGGGCAGCCAGGGTAAAAACCTGTGGCAACATTTTTGTGCGGATTGGATTGGGAGCAGTCGAAAGACCAACAACAACAACAACAACAACAACAACAACAACAACAAACAACAACAAAGTGATCGTTAGATTATAAAAAGCACATTGTGTTTGTGTCAAACAGTTAGCAAGAGTTGCTGTGCTCTCTCCTCTCATCGCTCATAAATCTTCTTCTTCCTCTCCAGTTTGTGTCTTTAATTTTCTCAACATGTTTAACTCCAGAGTGACCACATGTACACGAACGCGTTTTGAACTCGAACATGGACTTCAGGAGCACACGTTGTAGTCGAAGCGGAGTCGCTCGCTGTGTTCATATACTGTGCATCGCGCTTTAATTCCGGCAAAAGTCGGAAAGTAAGATCTAATTTCCGTCTTCTTTCACTTGCTTCCGAAACGTGCTTGTTTTTCTGCCATTTATGAATGGAAGCTAATATTCCGCTTGATTCACGGCTTCTTTCTTTCTTACGCTCGGGGGGGAAAAAAAAAAAAAAGTTCTCACTGCCAGTGTTTAAAAGTTGCAGCTCTTAATGTTAATAATGTGCTCAATATTTACTACTGAAGTGTGAGAAGAATTAATAATAGGACGGTGTTTAAATCACAGACAGCAAGAGGACATGGAACAGATTGCACATCTGGCTGCAGGATAGAATGATGTTTTAAATTCAATAGACTCTCTCTCTCTCTCTCTCTCTCTCTCTCTCTCTCTGCTTTCTACCCTCTCAGTCATCACCAACATGATGCACATTGTTGGTGAATAAGGATGGTAGATCTTGGTTTTGTCTGTGCATATGTAAGGTCATGTCCTTCACTTTGCCACATATGCACACATGCATACACACACACACACACACACACCCAAACTCCAGGTCCTGTGCAGTTCTACTTTCCTTCCCTGGCCTTCTTTTGTAAAAAAAAAAACAAACAAAAAAACAAACAAAAAAACAAAAAACAAAAACACAATTGTACTCCTTTAGGGAATTAAACCAAAGCAGGGAGCAGGGAACATGCGCTGTGTTGTGTGAGATTGACAGATCATGTCCATCAGTGTGTCTGGCATATTTCTTTAGCGTGCACTGCAATATGACTAACAAAGCAGTTCTATCCATTAATTATGCTAGAAGCAAGATTTCGTGGCATCCTGAGCTGGAACGGACCCTGGCTGATGTTTTCCAGGAGGAGAGCTAAGTCTGAATGTCTCCAGGCTCCGAGCTCTGGCTAGCTGACGCAGAAGAAAGACGGGAGGCCATGAACCACCACCACCACCATCACCCCCCAGCAGTTAGACGAGGCAACCAAACACTAGCCAGACCACCACGAAACCGGGCCGCAGTGCAGTAAACTGTTTGATTATTGTGCCTCCGCTTCTTGCCAAGCCTATATTTAACAGCTCCCATAAGGAGCGAGCCAGGACTGAATTTGGGAACTGCCTGCCCTCCGAGTGCCCCAGGAAACAGGAAGAGACATTTGACCCCAGTTTGAGCTACTGACTTTTTTTTTTTTTTTTTTTTTGTTCAATGTGAACTGTGGGTAATACAAGATAGTGACAAATATGATCACTGATTAGTCTACGAGTCAAATTGTTCTGGTGAAGAATTGTCTGTCACTCCTGGTCTTCACATCATCTATTCACTTTTGTCCCTTAAAAGTATTGTTTGCTGTTTTGGTGTCACCCTTAATCTTAAATCAGAGCTTCTCCATCTGTATCTGATACCGAGATCGATAGCCCCATTGCCGAAATGGACTTTAAATAATGGCTGATTTAGTAAATGGAACAGCGCAGCATCTGTTTCTATCGCTGATGAACAGGTTCAGGAAAAAAAAAAAAGGAAAAAAAAAAAAAAAAGAATCCATTAATTCACAGAATCCTGACAAGGACTGAACATTCCCATCATGTGTAAATGCAATATATTATGACTAATTTCCACTTACGGTTAATACCACACACAAAAAAAAAAAAAAAAAAAAATCCCTAATAAATTTCTTTATACAGTAGTTCCTGCTACCAGATTATTTACAAAATTATTCATTTAAAAGTAAATAATTTTATGTTATTTATTATTCAATGAAGCCTTCACAGTAAGCTTTCTTAGAATCTAATAGTATTTCGCTCTTTTGTTCATTTGGAACCAGAACTGTAGCTTCCTTTTGAACATTCCATGCTGTCTGAATATCTGAATTTGTCTTTCAAGCATTGATCTATTATTAATCTATTATTATTGCATTTCAATATATCATGATTACCACTGCTTCTGAAAGCACTTGGTTTCAGTGAGCATATATATTTATATATATATATATATATATATATATATATATATATATATATATATATATATATATATATGTATGTACAGTATGAGGTCCTGAGGACAGAAGGCCATGTGCTTCTATAAGACACCATATTACCTGCAATGTTAAATAAATGTCGTTATATACTGTATCTTTATCATGTCTGCATTTTTATTTTGTACAAAAATTCATTATTTGCAAACATGACTCAACACTACTGATTATTGTCAGATCAACATTTTCCAGACCAACATTTTCACATCAAATATTGGCAGTGTTTATTTGATTACTCTTCATAGAAGTTTGTAAGTTTGTATAGAATGTTTGCAAAAGCATATTTTCTCATGGCATTTTTTTCTCTCTTTTTTTTTTTTTTTGCACAGTACCGTAAGTAAAACAGCTGCTGGGTTTTTACTGAGCATGCCAGAAAATATGCCAGAGTACGTCTGGTAACTTTATCACACTTGCCATTTTCTATTTTTATGCAAAACCCTCTTTTTTATGTTTCTATTTAAAAACTGAAGAAAAAAAAGAAGAAGAAAAAAAAAAAAAGAAATCACATCATTTATTCACAGGCCAGACATGTTTGAAAATAGTGAATGGTTTTAGGTATAGTAATACAGACATGGTAGACATACTGTATACAGTATAACAACATTTGTATTAAAGACAATACGGTGGCTAAGACATTTGCACTGCACTGTATGCAGGTGAGTTCTTGTGTTTTTGTCCTGAACCTGGCATAATTTACACCTGTGTACACATTCAACATTTTTTGTGAGATGGAAAAAACACTTTGCGCCCAAGAAGTTTTGACAAAGAATAAATAAATAAATAAATAAATAAATAAATAAATAAATAAAAAGATGCCAGACTTTCCTATAGCTACAGCATGTCCAATTAAGGATTATATCATGCAGTATTTCGTAATATTGAATTTGTAAGCAAATCCATTTTCTTTCAATTTCTGATGGTCTGTACGATTATTTGAAAGCGATCAAATCAGATTTGATTCCGTTCAGACTGGCAGCACAAATCTGAAAAAAAAAAAAAATGGTTGACCTCTCTGCATTGGTTGCTCTGGTGAGGACACCGGAGGCGTGAGGACACCGTGGCACGTGTGCTGTGTGACATCAAATGCTGGCAACTTCTAAACACACACAGATAACAAGACAGTTAAGAATGGAGATATCACCATATCTCCATTCTTCAGATCACGTCGCAGTCTAGTCATCGTGCACAACAACTCTAGACAATATCAGTGCTCGCACTCATTTTTCCATCATGCATTATGTCCACACCGAGTCATCTCGTGAACTTAAACGTCCACGTCACGTTGCAAGTGATATAACAGGCCGTCTGAGTGGGCAGATCCGGACCGGGACATATCTTTAGGAATACTGTTTGAATCTCTTGATGTGGTTCACATGCGATTTGCAAAAAATCAGATTCAATGTGTTTTTATTTACTGTTCAGACTACATGAAAGCAATCTGATTCCAAACCGATTCCAATCTAGAGATGCCGAAAATTGGATTTAGGCTAAAAAAAAGTCTTTCACTCGTTCGTTTGTCCTTGCTTGACACGTCGTTTCCTTATTTAAACTGTGATAATCGTTTTACCGTTTAGATGCGCTTCAGTGTGAAAAAGTAGCATTTAACTACAATCCAAGTTATAGTTATATGGACACTTCAGAGAAGAGTCGGGGGAGGGTCTTCCGATGGAACAGGACATAATCACTACTACTTCAGAATGGACCACAAGCCCTTTTTTTAAAGTCAGAAAATAACTTCTAGCACACTGTAGCATAAAATTTTATATTTTATTATCAGAGCTTTCATTTGTATTGTGATACTCTCAACAATTTAATGTCTAAACATATTTTTACCACCAAACTTTTGTTCATGACTAACATTAGTTAGCTAACTGGTCTATATGTTGGTTTACATTTCTTTACATATTTTTTTATTTTTATTTCTTTGAATATTTTTTATGTATTCGTATACACTGGCCATTTTATCAGGTACACCTTGCTAGTACTGGTTGGACCCCCTTTTGCCTTCACAACTGCCCTAATTCTTCACGTCATACTGTAGAATCAAAAAGGTTCTAGAGACTTTCTTCAGAGATTTTGGTCCATATTGACACGCTACTGTAGCAATAGACAGCTGCTGCAGATTTGTCAGTGATGCGTATCTCCTGTTCCACCACATCCCGAAGCTGCTTTATTGCCTTGAGATCCAGTGACAATGGAGGCCAATTGAGTAAAGTGTCAAGTGTCACTGTCATGTTCAAGAAACCAGCTTGCAATGATTTTGGTTTTGTGACATGACACGTTATTCTATGAACATAAAGGAGTGGACCTGGTCAGGTAGGCTGGTTCTTGGCCCAAAGTAGGCCAAGGAACGGCCCACAACATTACACTACCCCTTACACCATTCCACTACCGCCACCACCAGCCTTGGAAGGCAAGATGGATCCATGCTTTCATGCTAGTTCTGACCCTAGTACCCCAATGTCGCAACAGAAATTGGGACACACCAGGCCAATCAACGTTGTTTCCAATCTTCCGTTGTCCAATTCTGTTCAAGTTCAACTGGTTGTATGTTCAGAGATGTCCTCACTGAATATTTGCTCTTTCTTTTTTTTTTTTACACCATTCTCTCTTAACGCTAAAGACTGTTGTGCATAAAAATTTGCAGTTCCGGAAACAGTAAGATCAGCCCATCTCTCTAGCAGTGTTTTTACTGCACTACACACAGGTAGTGCAGCCTATTCATAACTCAGCACTACCTGAACAAATACTGCAGACATAAGACAGGCCCAAAAGACATTAACATTGTTAGCATTCATAACGATAACACAAGGTGCCATTAACGTTCCTCCACATATAAATGATGTTGTTACTGTAAGACATGTGGTGGAGTGGCTGACACTAGCACACATTTATCTTATTCGAGAGTATTAGCATGTGCCTCCCACACTGATACTGTATCTGCAGACTCGCTTGGCTTTTGTTTGATCTGCTGAGCTACAATCTCATTCGTCCTCTGTGTGTTTGTGTGTGGATGTGTGTGTACAAGAATGTCTGTGCTCAGTGGTAATAATATATATATATATATATATATATATATATATATATATATATATAAAAAAGATCAGTGTTTGTTTCTTTTCCTGCAATCCTTGGGAACCATGTATGGGAGGTAAACAGCAAACCTGACGTGATCTCTGAGAGAATTCTGAGTAATATAATATTCATTCACTGCTCATTCTTATTAGCAGCTAACATACACCATCCTTACTTTGAAGTGCTTTTGTAAAAGTAACTTGTATAGGATTTTATCCACTTCATGTTATTGCTAGCAAGCAGGCTAAGCGGGCCTAAGATGCGCTAACCTGGCTCAGAGTTACAGATTACTAAAGTATAAATATATTTATTTTTATTTTTATTGAAAAGTTTATAGACAGTAGCTTACAACAACTTACACTAATCTGACACATTTAATTACTGTTTTCTAAAGTAGTATATATATATATATAATTTTTTCTTCTTCTTAGTACTACTGCTAATGCTAGCTACATGGTGGAATGAAGATTATCTATATAAATAAAAGAAAGGTTTTGTTTGTACATTGGTCGGAACTTTTTCATTCTTTCTTTTTTTTGGGGGGATTTTCCCTCGATTTTTCTCCCTAATTTAGTCGTGTCCAATTCCTCCCCGTCACTAGGGGGCTCCCACATTAAGGCTACTACTACCACTCAGCCGGGAGGGCCGAAGACTATCACGTGTTTCCTCCGAACCACGTGACGCCAGCCGACCGCATCTTTTCGAACTGCTCGCTCGCGCACCGTTGGGGGCGGAGTCACACACTCGGAGGACAGCGCTATCCACTCCCTCCGCTGCGCGAGCTCACAGACGCCCCTGACTGGCTGTAGAGCTGTGGTTAATGTTCGGAGCACAATGTACCTCTCATCCCTCCCCTGTGAGAGAGCTCGGCCAATCAGCTCTCTCTAGACCTCCGGCTGCGAGAGGTTACAGCATCACCCGGGATTCGAACTAGCGATCTCCGGATGATAGGGCGAGCGCTTTAACCACTGTGCCACTCGGAGGCGGTCGGAACTTTTTCAATGATATCTTTACATTTAATACATTGGGGGATCTAAAATCAGTCTAAGAAAAAAAAGAAAATCTGTCTGTATATCTGTATGTCTGTCCAGCCAGATTTCGTCACAGAAGACCTTCAGTATTTCTCTGAAGTTAAACATGCGCCACAAATGAAATCAAAATGCTGAGTAGAAGTGACGTTATGAGCAGTTATGTGCCACATTATGAACCACAAATTGTGACAGCGTGGTGGCTCAGAGGGCTGAGGCACTGATCGGAAGATTGGCGGTTCGATTCCCAGCTCAGCCAGGTTGCCATTGTTGGGCCCTTGAGCGAGGCCCTTAACCCTAACTGCTCCAAGGGCGCTGTACCATGGCTGACCCTGCGCTCTGACCCCAGTTACACTGGGATATGCGAAGAAGGAATTTCACTGTGCTGTAATGTATATGTGACAAATAAAGGCTTAACTTTACTTTTACTTTACTTTACATAAGTACCAAACTGTGGGTCGTGTCTTAAATCAGCCACTAGACAGAATTTAATGAAACCTTTGCAGTACTTAATGTAGATATCTGACTATAGTTTAACCTGCACCAGTAAATGCAGTTTACGTGGAAGTTTTACTCATGCATAAGTTACATCAAAATGTTGAGTAAAAGTGATGTTATGAACAGTTATGAACAGTTATGTGCTGGATTTAATGATCAAATTTAATAATAAACTACTTGTCCAATGCAAACAAACACCTGCAGCAATAGAAAAAGCTAAACTGAATAATTTTACTGGGATTAGTTCATATTTCTCACTGCTGAAATAACAGCGCTGAAGTGGTATAAGCGAATTTCATTTTAATCTAATTGTTTTAAGAAAAAAAACTTCTTCAGATCTTCATCCTGATCTATTTTTTTTTTAATTTTTTTTATTTCTCATCTGTGATTTACATTCTGAGAAGCGAACAGAGAGTGTATTTCATTCGCCGGTGACAAAAGGAGGACAACTTCGAGCAAACATAACCATTTCTACGGTACATCCTCTATTTCTCATTGATTGATGAGAGGAAATGACAGTAGACTCAAAAGCTATGGATACAATTTCCATATATATTTAGCCACCAATCCATTATACACCAATACCACATAATGTTGTGCAATTACAGTAACTATTTCTACTGTTCCCATCACCGACGGGGACTTACACTCGTATATTGGTATATATGTAATATTCAGAGCTCTCCTGACAAGTGTGTGTGAATTTTCATGCATTCATGCAAATCTTTACAAATACTACATAGGTATCTAAGTATGCCGACCTGACACTATTAAAATGTATTAAAAATATGATTCATATACATTTTCCAAAATGTTACAATTTTGCATTATTCCATTCTAAAAGTCCTGATCGTGGGTATAATGGCATACCAGAGACTTCTAGGGTTCCGGGTTCTAGGAATGTAAATCATTGAGCCTTATGAGGAACCACAGGCCCATTAGCACTTGAACTGGTGTCTGCATATGTGTGCATGTGTTGTATATGATAGTTGGCTCATCTGTCTGCTTTAATGCTCAGTGTCAAAGCTAGGAACCATTATCTCCTCAGCTCTGTGTAAACACATGAGGCCACACAGCTGTGCGTGCACACACACACACACACACACACACACATTAATATGGACTCATGTCGACACTTGCATGTTCACATTGGTAATCATGGCCCTACCACACACACAAGCACTTTCACATTTTTCAGACAAACTCGACGAATCCACATATATAAATAGGCAACTTATTAATGCCAAGAAAAACATGCAGTTGTGACGCTGACTTGATTTTTCTCACGAGCTTATACTCATGAAAGCAACCCCGCCCCCCCAAACACACATACACACTACAGTTGCACGCAAACTCCATTGCTATTTCTGGTAGATGTGAAACACTGTGTTTGTCCATCTATGTGCATATATGTATATGTTCACAAAGTGGAAGTCCTAAACAAGCATCGCCAAACATGGCTGATAGCTTTATTTGTATTGAAAACCCAATTCGGATTAGTCAAACTCTGATGTGAGCCTACTGTACACATGTTAGTGGTGGTGGGAAGCAAGCAAAGCCCTCTGACCTTCCACGACCCATCACACCCCCTCTGGGAAGTCCAGACTTCAGACTGGCAGCACGTCTACATTCCCAGGACCACTACTTTCCCTACAAATTCTCCCCGCTATCAGGGCCTGGGAGAGCCAACATGAAGTTTGAGGTCCATGGTTCTGCTGGGGTCATGTCTTATTTTGCCGTGCTGTAACCTGCTAAGGCGAGAGAACAGAGTTCTGTTAGACATGTAAGATTGTTATGTAACATACATAGCATTTGACGTCGTCTCACAAGCCTGGACTAACAAGTTCTTAGTCGTGGTTGCCTGCAATAGGTGGACATGTGGATTGAGTAGGCCACTAATCTGTCAGGACTGGCTGGACTGAAACAAACAAACAAACCAAAATAAATAAATAAATAAATAAATCACTCTCTATTATCAAAATCAAAGCTTTCGGCACACCTTTGAATTCAATGAATTTTGTGATTTATTTTCTACGTTCTATAACAACCTGCGATTTCTGAGGCTGGTGACTCGGATGAACTTCTCCTCCGCAGCAGAGGCGACTCTCGGTCTTCCTTTCCTGGGCCGGTCCGCATGTGAGCCGGTTTCTTTGTAGCGCTTGATGGTTTTTGTGACTGCACTTGGGGACACTTTCAAAGTTTCCCCAATTTTTCCGACTGACTGACCTTCATTTCGTAAAGTAATGATGATGGCCGCTCGTTTTTTTTCTTCACTTTTTTCTTGCATTAATACAAATTCAACCTCTTTGAATGAGAAGGTGTGTCCAAACTTTTTGGTCCGTACTGTATGTGAAGGTCAGTTGTTCGAAAGCATTATTGTGTCAAGTGCATTTGCAAAACCAATCAAGCACCATGATATACCTGTCTCTCATGAAGACCATTCCAGGAAAGTGAGGCCAAAACGTACCTCTGCTGCAGTTCATTTAGAGTTATTGTTGTTGGTCTTTTGGCTGGTCCAGTTGAGGGCTTGCCACAGCGGACAGATCTGCAAACGACTTTGGCACAGGATTTTACTCTGTATGCCCTTCCTGATGCAACCAGCCCATTATATCTTGGGACTTGGGACTGGCGCTGCGTCCAATGGCAGGGGTTTGGCCATTGGGTTGGAACTAAACCCAGGCCTTCTACATGGCAATCGAGAAACCTACCACTGAGCCACCAAGGCTTCAAGGCCATTTAGCATCACCAGCCTCAGAAATCATCAATTAACAAACAATTTTTCCCCCCAGTCAATTATGTTTCCACTCAAGCACAACATGGACACACACACTATACAGTAGATGTTACTTGCACATCGGATTTGCCGATACATTTATTATTTTTCATTTTTCTCCCCCTGTATGAACATATACAAAGGTAGGCAACAAGGACACCCCGTGTGAACACGCGTCACATCTCGCTTCTCTGTGTTTAGTATAAAACCTTTCCTCAATGGAGCTGAAACACACGGTTCCCACGCTTCACATATTTATCCGGAGCTATTTTAAAATCGGCACGGAGCTGTGTGAAAATCTCTCGTTCTGTCTTCCTGTGCTGACTGTAGTTTGAATGTTGGGAAAATAAATATGAGAGGACAAACTATGAAGCGGGGAGGAAAGACACTGTTCCAAAAAACATGTCTTCAAAATCCGAGGTAATGATGTTCCCTCCAGCGGGAAGCACCAGTGGAAATGATTCAGGAAAAGAAAAAAAAAAAAAGGGAAAAAAAAAGAAAAAAAAAAAAAATTATGGACGTAATGAGCTATTAATACCATTCATAATGAACGAATAAAATATTTAATAAATAATAAATTAATATATAAAATGTAATATATTGCATGAAAAAAAGAAAAAAAATGTTTATGCGCAATTTAAATACAATATAAAACAAAATGTAAAAAAAGAGCCTTAATTAGTACATTTAATAAACGATAACATCAGTTAATTTAACCAATTAGACAATTTAAAACAATTGACACATTTTTTTTTTATTTCATGTAAAATGGTTACGAAATAAATTCAACAACAAAAAAGATCTAATTAATTTGATTTATTATAATGATAATTTTTACGTTGTCTATGTAGGTATGTATAAGTAGGACCAGCTCGCCGCCTCCTCCAGAAATGCACAGAAATTAGCAAAAAAAAACCTAAAACAGAGGAAGGAAAAGAAGAAGGAGAAGAAGAAAAAAGAACGCCATGTATCTGTAAAGCATGTCCTCCCTCATGCCAGCCAGTCATGACAAAGTGCTTTGAACTGATTAAGCGAGATTAAACAGTGTCATTTATTTGCTTTCTGAAATGCCACATCAAGGGCGCCTTAAGGTCGAACGCCTTGTTACTCAATTTAGTCAGAGTGAAAGAGCAGCGTGAATCTGAGATCAGACCGCGGAGGCACAAGGGTCACGGCCAGTTCAGCGCAGCTGTCTCCAGAGAAAGGTCTTCCTTCATTTTTAGGGCCTAACTTACACAAGATCAAACAAACGCTGCCTTTCTCTGCACCATGGGGCTGAGCGAGAACGAGAAAGAGACAGACCAAGCGGGCGCCTGTAACTGGAGCCAGGTCCAAGCAATTATCTCTGATAATTAGATCGCAAACCCAAAGCGCGCACACACACACACACACACACACACACACACACACACACACACACACACACACACACACACTAGCAGGCTCTTGGCCTGCCCCAGCATGGCAGCTCAAGGACCTCTAATTCAGTCTAGCAGGGGACATTCAAACATCGGGCCCAATTAGGAGGCCAAGGAGGGCACGCAAACAGCTGGCCTTGGGTTCCGGAATGCACCCACTTCAGTTCATCTAATACCTCCATAATGGAGAGCTGACCTCAACCGTGCGTGCGTGCGTGCGTGTTTGTTTTCCGAGAGAGCCACTTGTGTTTCCTGGTCCAGCTAGAATGGAGGAAGCTGCAACAGCCAGAGCCTATATCGGGCCTGCAGTGAATTCCCGCGGCCGAATAATAAAAGACTCAAACATGTCTATCATTCTGTCCTGAGAACAAGAAAAGAGAAAAGGACGAAGGCTGAGTAAGTCCATTCATCCGACGGACTGAAACAAAGAATTGTAAAAACATGCACGGAAGCGTTCAATACTGGATGTTAGCTTTGCTTCAATACTGGGCTCTTTCTTTTTCTTTTCTTTTCTTTTGTTTCCTTGTTTTTTACCTGGCAGGAAAGGACAGACAGATGAGCAGCTGTAGGTTTGTGTCGTTCATTGGTCATTAATGTCCTCTTAGAGCTATCTCTCTCCATTTTCTCTCTTTCCTTCTGCACTACCCCCCATGCCCCCCCCCCCCCCCCCGTCTATGTATCCATCATTCTTGCCCCTCTCTCTCTCTCTCTCTCTCTCTTCTTCATCCTGGAAATGCATTAGCCTGGCCTGAGTCTTGTTGCTCCCCATCTGCTTTCACGCTCACTTACTCTGAATGAGGGAATCGCAACAGAACAAATAGCACGAAATCACAGCAGAGCAAAACGTACAACTGTCATTATACATACAGTATAGCATCCTGTCATTACGCTGTAAGAAAGAAAGAAAGAAAAAAAAAAAAAACTGGGCCAGTAGGCGTCTGTGTGTTTGTGTGCACATATAAACATGCACACACACACACACACACACACACACACACACACACACACACACACACACACACACACACTCTGAAATAAACAGCTCAGCAGGAGGTCACAATGCGCCGATGTGGGCAATCCCAGCTTTTCCTGGCCAGGCTACAGAAGACTGGACAGGCCGCAGCTTTATGAGGCCGCACACAAACACAAACACACACCCAAGGCACGGACAGATGTGTGTCGCCAGCTGTTGAGATATGAACAGAGTGGGAGGCTGTTTTCTCTCTCTCTTTTTTTTTTTTTTTGCTTTCTCAGTTTCAGAGAGGCAATTTGTTGCAACGCTGTTTGTGTAGGAACTACTGCCTACTTTTGAAACTAAAAAAGGTCCTTTTTTTTTTTTTTTTTCTTTTTTCTTAATGACTATTTATAATACTGTGAGGGTGAAGACTCTGGGTCGACTGAAGAGCATGAGCTACTGTGTCATTTCAAACTACCGCAGCGTGGTGAGGATGATGGAGGAAACGAGTCGACTCGTGTTATGAACGGCGATGTACAGTGCCAGTCGAAAGTTTGGACGCACCTTCTGATTCAGTGTATTTAGCTAACACATTAGCTAAATAATGACGTTAAGTCACAACAACAGATGGCAGTGGCTTAGTGGTCGGCGCCGTCGCGTTTTGACCTCCAGGTTCCGGCTGTGATTCGCGGCCTGCGTCTGTGTGCATGGAGTTCTCCACATGCTTGGTGGGTTTCCTCTGGGTACACCAGTTTCCTCCCATAGTTCAAAGACATGCAGATGAGGCGGAGTGGCATTCCCAAATTGCTCGTAGTGCGCTCTATGACGGATTGGCATCCTGTCCAGGGTGTACGCTGCCTTGTGTCCTAAGTCTCCAGGGATACTCTTCAGGCCCCCCACAACCGCGTATGCAGGAGAAAACGGTATGGGCGAGGAGTGAGTGACTAAATTGGACCGGTTACATTTCAGCTAGAAGTCATACTATTGTTGCAAATTTGTAGTTTTGAAAATATTTCAATTTCCATTAAATTGTTTCCGGTGAATTGGTTTAGTCATGCTGCCGTTATGTACATTTTATTTACATTTTGCGCGGACTAGCTTTATTGTGTGGAAATAAACTTCTAAACGCAAGTCGAAATTCCAAACTTCAAACTTATCTCTAGGCTTTTACTTTACTGTACCAGTTGGAGATTCCCATGTTGGTCAACTCTTCTGATCACGTCCACTTGCTACAGTGAGTATGATGAGCCCCAAGCTCTCAACAGCTGTACAGCTGTTCCTCAAGTTTGGTTTAACGCGTATATACGAGTATAACTGAGTAAAATGTCACTCTAATGAACAACGTGCTGCTGCTGGACATCGAACAAATGGATTGCTTCATTGATGTGTTTATTTTATATAAGCTTATTAAATAAGAGCACCGTGAAAACATACTCACATGCTCACATGACCCTTTTACCTTTCACCTCCACTTGAACTGCTGCTGGTGGTGGTGGTGGTGGTGTGTGTGCATGATTGTACTCACGTGTGTGCGTGCCAGTGGTTAACATCATCAGCATATACACTGCTGCTGTGTCTTGCTGCACAAAACCTGGCCTCTATCTAGTCACATGGGCCAACACACACACTAAGAGAGAGAGAGAGAGAGAGAGAACTGTCAGTGGAAAACTCTTTTGAGGAATCCCATAGAGAAGACTGGAGCTCTGATCAAAGCATGGCTTCAGTTGTTGCCCCCCGACCCTGCCCCCTCCTTCCTTTTCTGCTCCTCATATGCAGACAGGCGTGATAACAGCACCCTGTGGGCCAGCCTGGAGGTTCATACACACACACACACGCGCACACACACACACACACACACACACACACACACACACACACACACACACACACACACACACACACAGTGACAAAACAAAACAGTCTTGGAGTAAAAAATAATGCTCATTATCTGAAGTGTATGGTATGTACACCAGGGAGACCCGGACAGTGGAAAAGTAGAAACGTGCCCTGGAGCCCACTCGGTAATGGACAAAATAGGCGTTGACGGATTGTGTAAAAAAGCCATTAGTTCACGTTCACCATGGCACGAGATAGATAAAGCGACAGAGGATCTGAAAGTGTGAATAGTTGAAATGCTTTGTGTCAAACAGGTCAAAATGATCCCTGGCCCTTAATGGTAAAATAACCAGAAGGGGGAAAGGGAATCTATGGAATTTTATTTATTTATTTATTTATTCATTTTAGATTTGCTTGGAACATGTACCTCTGTGAAAGGATGTTGACTATTAATGTTTTTACAAAGAAATGACAATTCGTCCAAATTCAATTACAAGCTCACAAAGATTCAGTTGCAAAATTCAACAGAATTCAAATACAAATTCATCAGAATTTAAATACAAAATCGGAATACAATTAAAAATTCATTCAAATTCAAATAGAAATTCAATTGAATTGAAGTACAAATTCATCAGAATTTAAATAATATTCAACAGGATTCAATTACAGATTCATCAGAATGCAAATACAAATTCATCAGAATTCAACAGAATTCAAATACAAATTAATCATAATTCAAATACAAATTCATCAGAATTCAACAGTATTCAATTACAAATTAAATAGAATAAAAAAACTAATTAATTAGAATCCAAATACAAATTCAATAGAATTAAAAAACAAATTAATCAGAATTCAAAAACAAATT
Organism: Clarias magur; assembly: GCA_013621035.1. Classification (NCBI taxonomy): domain Eukaryota; kingdom Metazoa; phylum Chordata; class Actinopteri; order Siluriformes; family Clariidae; genus Clarias; species Clarias magur. The sequence continues at coordinate 75,670 of QNUK01000892.1, read as the reverse complement.
AATCAGAATTCAAATACACATTCAACAGAATTCAACTACAAATGATATAGGATTCAATTACAAATTCAATAGAATTCAAATCCAAATTTATTCAAATTCAAATACAAATTCAACAGAATTCAAATGACAAACTCACCAGAATTCAATTACCAAATTAATCAGAATACAATTACAAATTTATTCAAGTACAATTTCAATAGAATTCAATCACAAATTCACTCACTCACTGACTCAGCATCTGCACCGCTTTATCCTTTATATTCAGGATGGGGAGGGGGGGGGGGGCTGAAGTGTATCCCAGGAAACTTAAGGCACAAGGCGGGGTACACCCTGCCCATAATTCACAAACTATGGGCAATTTGGGAACGCCAATTAGTCTAATCTGCATGTCTTCGGACTGTGGGAGGAAACCATTGTGCCGCCTCAACAGAACTTAATAAGAAATTCTGCAGTTTCATTCATTTTTCTACATATTTATCCATTTCAACCATTTGGTTAAAAAAAATCATGTGAGTCAGATGCACTGATGCTATCTTCTGTAAGTTGCCATGATGCAAAAATCAGAAGGTGGAAGGTTGTAATTCGCTGCTCTTAGCCGTGCGATTGTAAATTTCCTTAACTTTAGAACGCGGTGACACAATGATGTTTGTGGAGTAAGATAATGCCATTGGATTGCAAAAGAAAACAAAAAAAAAAACACAGATCTAACATCTGGTCTTTAGAAGTTATATTCAAAAGTGAAGCAGTTACAAACAAGATAATCTCAACCTTTTGAAGGCAGGCTACAGGAAAACGTCTGCGATACTGACGGAGACCAGACCGAGCTAGAACAGTGGCCTGCAAAACTATGCAAAGAGTAACCGCATCAAACCTTCCACAGAGATGAGAAGCCGTATCGGGCGAGCAAGAAGCAAGTAACCTAAATGATGTCCGCTAAAGCAAAACTAATAGAGTGATCACGGAACAGAAAACGACAAATCGTCCAGAGAAAAGTCAAATCCAAAACCGAGATTCTAATGAAAATCATAATCAGTTATTTTATCGCGATCCCTGCTCGGTTCATGGCAATGCTTGTTGTAATTCTACGCATTAATAGCTTTGTCAAATAACCAAAGAACCCTTTTTTGCATTGATTTTATTCAACTAATTAAGTGAAAGATACTGAGGAGGATAATGGACCATGGAACAATTTCCTTCTGCTCTCCTTTCCAGAACATTTCCAAACCATTTGCTAACTTTCTGCCATCAACCACGTCGAACTATACCGAAATTCTAACATAACATGAGAAATAAACACATTATATAAGTACAAAATATACTATAGTGTAGTTTATGTGAGCAAAATAACTCTTTGTCAGGCACGATTGGCCAGCAGCCAAGACAAGGTGATTGCATAAACTAAATCTGATTGCATGCTGGCTCGCGGATCTGCGCTGGCTAGCATGACCGGCTCCTGTCTCACCCTGCCTTGTGTTCTTCATCAAGTCAATCATGCACATCTGATTAGCGTCCGACTCTTCCTGCATGTTGGGTCAGCTTACCCTACTGGTTTAACACCACTCTGAAGACTTCCAAACACAAGACCCGCCGATTAACACAGGACTCCTGAGCACTGATTGGTGGCCAGGTGGGGTTATACGAGGTCAGTAATTATAATCAGTCTTATAGGGCGAATCCGTGAGGAAGCCTGGGTTATACCCTGCGGCCTGGAAAATCAGACATACTCTAGTCGGACACCACAGCATCGGTCTGCTCCGAGTTAGCGCTCTTTTATTATTGTGTTTAGTGTGATAGTTACTGCACTGATTAATTGCCAATCATAAAAGGAGCAGCAGGAAGCGAGACGGCTTGGGGAAAACTGGATACTCCAAACTGAACATTCCTTAATCAATGTCATCACGGCAGATACTAATTAGTTACGTGGAATCCGGGTTTAGCTTTGCATGCCAGAGTATCAGTAATTAAATCGGCATGGAGCTGCTATGTTACTTCATCAGAGCCTGCATGCTAGGCTTCAGGAAGAATGATAAGCAACAATCCAACATGAAAAATGATTTCCCTGTTACTTGATTATTGAGTTATATCCACCCATTCATCCCTCCATCTAGGAAACTCTGTAGTCCAAATAAGAACTGCGGAGGCAAATGGTGACCGTTTCTTATGACTGTGGTAGGACCTCCGGTCACCATTTACATGCTCAATTTGGGAACAGCAACAGAAGAGACACATTGAATAATGGAATGGAGAAACTAGTTGGGTTTGAACTTCTGACTTATGGCCTCTTTGGTTGCTTTCTCTGGCCAATCAGTCCTGGTGGCCTTCCTGCATTTCACCCCTGCTTAAATTGGACCTGATGGGTCGCATCCGGCGTGTCTTCATTCAATAAGAGCGGTGCTTTAAAACATTTAGCATGTGACCATTATGCTAGAGGAAGAGGAAGCCTAACGAAGTAGCTCAGAGGGTGTAATAGGTCTTGTTACGCATCATAACTCTGTTTGTGGGTTTTGAAACAGGATGAGAGGAAGCAAAACCACTACGATACAGACCTTATCAATGTAATTATACCAGTACATAGAAACATCTGCTATAAAAATAGACTAAGTGATAGAATAAAATAGAATAATAGTGCAGCTTTGGCAAGTTATTTAGGCAGCATTTTAATTAGAAGACAGTCCCAAGGACAGGTAGCAGCTACAGCAATTTCTGGCAGCCTTCATAAACATTTATCAGTCTATCAGCTAGCGTCAACTTCTGTTAAGTTTTATTATGACTCTGTCAGTTCTACTATCAACCACCCTAGGCATGATCTCACTCACTCACTCACTCACTCATTGTCTATACAATGCTTTATCCTGTATACAGGGTTGCGGGGTGCCCGGAGCCTATCCCAATAGACTTGGATGGGGTACCAATCCATCGCAGGGCACACACACAAAGGGACAATTTGGGAACACCAATCTTTGGACTGTGGGAGGAAACTGAAGGATTTGGAGGAAACCCACCAAGCATGTGGAGAAAATGCAACCTTCATACACACAGAGGGGGGAATCGAACCTGGCCAGGAATTGAACCCAGACCCTGGAGGTGCAAGGCAACTGTGCTAAGCACTAAGCCACCGGGCACTAGGATAAGCACTAGGCTTATTCTTTTTCTTTTTTTTTTTTTTTTAATTCTTCTTCTTCCACGCAAACATTGTCAAGTAACTAGTCCCGTACCATTTGTTGTAGACCCATAAAAGAGGTATCAAATTGTGTGGCCACAGAGGGCAATTTACCAGCTAAAAAAAAAATCCTATACACTATTACTGTAACATTGAGACTAACTTTGATGAAAGTTGGAATTTGCAAGAATATTGTAGAAATATGAATTTTGTAGCCACATTTGAAGAGGCTTGTCAGAGGGTTCCCCATTGAAACAGGTAGTACTACCCACAGTTGCATCCCTTGGTGACATTGAAACTGAACCTAACTGTTAACATCACTGGGCTCATTTTACTCAGGCAACCAATCGGTTTCGCAGGATCATTGTGAAGCTGTCAAGCCCTGCCCTACCAACTGCTACCAAAATTCTTGAGTGAAGCACCACTCACATTTTCTTTAAATTTTTTTTTACCTGTCTAGTTACAGAGGTGTGAAGAGGGGAATGTCTATTACCGCCACGCTCAACGCCGCGACAAAACGACAGCGGCCATAATAAATCAGCCACATTTCAAAGTAATTCGTGAAAATTTTACGTCGTCTCGGTTTTAAAATATAATTAAGTCATAAAAAAGTCAAAACAATATGCTGTATCGAAGAAAATACTACAGTAATGGTAATTTCCACATGTGTGTATTTTATACAACAAGCATGAAAAATCTGAATCAGAGCTACTGATATTTGCTGTACAATAATGAGTAAAAAAAAAACATTGAAGTTGAACATTAAAACAAGTACACTACACTGTAAAGCGTAATGCTCAAAGAAATTAAACCATTATTATAGACTTAGCTGAAATACAGGATGCTACAAAGTTAAAAGTTTGATCACACCATCTAATTCCATGGTATTTCCTGATTTTTATTTCTTCCGACATTGTAAAGCAATGCTGAAGGCAATTATTTCCAAAATATACAATAATCTGTTTAACCTTTGAACGGTTTATATTGAGATGAATCGGCTACTTATGCTCTGTAACGTCTTCATAACGGCTCCTATCCAAGGTGCTGTTGTGGCTGCTAACTCCAAATGAACTTTCCAACTTTCCAGCATTTCCTTTAGCCAGCTTCATCATGCTTGATGGGTTTTGCAAATGCACTTGACAATACAGTTCTTGTAGGAACTTATCCAGAAAAGCTGAACTTTGTGTCTTAAAATAACAAGTGACTGTTGTTGTTGTTGTTGTTGTTACTTAAGTCCTAATTTCATAGATCCAGTTTAATATTCTTCTGAAAAAAAAAATATATATATATATATAAAAAAATGAATACATTTGTGTCCAAACGTTTGCCAGGTGAGATTGACTACATTAGTGTCTGAGGTAGCCAGTAAGAAGTACTCTCCAGCATGATAAACCCTCTTGGAATAAAGCTTTATAAACACTAATGCATGCATACGTCTCACAACAAGCTTATATAGCTCGCATGAAGCTTTATAACAACCATCCTTAAGTAGTGCTTGCATAAATTGTTTTTTTAACTCAATAACGTTACGCTTTCCTGAATATTGAAAATCACACTGCAATAGAGATAAAATCCATATTAACAGAGATGGAGTTTTTCTTCTAAGCTGTCTACATGTTAAACTAAGATGGTGAACTAAAGGATAAGTAGGTGGCTTGTCGCGTGTGTGCATGTAAGTGTCTAAGTGTGAGGATGTAAGTGGTGCATTAGTATCTAGAGTGTGAATGCTTCAACACACACACACACACATACACACACACACACACACACACACACACACACACACACACACACACACTTTAGAGATGATACATCGTGGTAGATTACTTACACCCTTTGCACAGGAGTTCCAGAGAGACAGTGAAATGACTTCTCACCTCAGTGTGTGTGTGTGTGTGTGTGTGTGTGTGTGTGTTCTACAGAATGTGTAAAAGTCTTCTTCATATGTGTGCTGACATTTGGCCAAGACATATGAGTTTTGTATTGAAATGCATAAAACATGTTTAAAAGAAAGCACCAGAGGCAGCAACTACACGTGAGCAGAGTTTGCAGATTCTTTTCTAGCCTAGCCATGTCTGCTTTGTCTCTTTGAGTACGAGCTTGGGGTGTCTGATCAATGCGTTGGAATAAAACCTTGCACTTGAATCCAAATCCATACGAGTCTGGCGACGTGTCTGGCAAAGTCGCAGTCCTGTTTCCTAATTAAAACCGCTTCAATTTGCAAAAGTCTAACATTTTTCGGGGGGGGGAGTATAATGTCATTCTGCAGTAACAATTTAACTGACATGAAGTATAATGATCAAATGAAAATGCTTGCATATACTGTAGCATTCAAGTACCAGAAATAAAACTAGACAGGACGCTTACAAGCATACCCACAATCCTCTGCACGGAGCGAGCGAGAGAGCACAAAATGTTGTCACGCTGATTACACATGTATGTGAGAAAAGCAGGACATGTCAGTTTCCATTAGAGGGATATGAATTTCGCGCTCATGTCTCGAAAATTTGTGCCGAAAAACCCATTAATGTCCTGTTAAAACACTTCTGCTCTTGTCGACTGAGAGAGAGAGAGAGAGAGAGAGAGAGAGAGAGAGAGGGGAAGTGAGAGGCCGAGAGTAAAAGCGAGCTTTCCTGCCAGCACTTTTGCTGCGGCTCTCGCCAGCTGAGGTGTCGGATCGACGCGCACTTAAATCGCACCATCAAACTTTAATGGAGGCATTAGAGGCCGGAGGGTTTTTGGCTCTGACGTTCCCATCGAATAAACTTACACGGAGCATGTGTAGGGTGGAAGGTGCACGGTGCGGAATCCGACGCTTTGCATTGCCATTTTTTTTTTTACATTTTTTTTTTTCTCCTCCACTGCTAGGTGGAGTTTGTTGGAATTCTTCTGCCAATAATGTGTGCAAGAACATTTCATTCATTAATGGCGGCACAATGGCATAAAGAGTCGCCTTGCACCTCCAGGGTCTGCGTGCATGGATATTCTCCTCGTACTTGGTGGCTTTTCGTCCAGTCCAAAAACGTGCAAATTAGGCTAATTGGAGTTCCCAAATTGTGTGTGTGTGCCCTTGTGCCATAAGTCTCCTGGGATAGGCTCCCCTCTCTCGACCGGGTATACAGGTCAAAGCGGTATAGACAATTAGTGGTGTGAGTGCGAATACTACTATTACTACTACTACTAATAATAATACTTATGCGTGACAAAATATGAAATATAAAAATAATATGTAGACCCAGGCCGATCTAAGGTTTGCATGGTGACGAGTAGAACTTGAAGACAACACTGATACACAAACTTCATGCGTGCAACTGTATGCCTCCTTACAACCGTCTAACGCCACCACTTTGCATTTGTGTGTGTGTGTGTGTGTGTGTGTTTTTCTCACGTTCTCTCAGCTCCCTACTGGCTCACTGTGTCAGGCTTGGGTTGGATTGGCTGTGCCGCTTCCGCCTGATTGGCTAATCTAGAATGACAAGGCATCTCCAGTGAGATGGCCGGGCAGACGGTGCACTAAAATATTTAACACAGCACTCGCTGGTCATGGATCAGCTGCGCTGTAAAAAAGAAAGATAGAGAAAGAGAGAGAGAGAGAGAGAGAGAGAGACACTCAAAAGAGCACACAAAAGCAAAAAAAAAACAAAAAACAACAACACACCTTTTGAAACTTTAAGGTCAAAAACAGAAGAACATTGGCGAACTAACACAGGCTAATGGCCATATGTAAAGAATAAGATTACAATGGTGCATGCGGTCAAAGGAAAAACCATCGACCGCGGGGAAGTGTGAAGCAAAGTTCCGGCTGCATGTGTGTTTGACAATTTGGCTTTCGCCACTATATCCTGCGTGCACAGTCCACGAGAATCATCATTAGAGTCCCTACTGGTAGAGTGATCAGGCCTAATCTTTTGTCCCACTTAAATTCCCCAGTTCAAAAAGGATATCGCAAAACATAACTAATATTTAGATCGGCTCCGGAGCAAAGCGCCCGCTGTAAGGGAGAGACCCGAAGGAGAAAAAGATCCTCTTTAAGTGCTTTTCTGGCAGCGTTGTTAGTACTCCGCTGTGCACTCGGATGTCAAATATTTGGAAATAGGAATAGGAGCCGCCATCGTTCTCACCCAGCTTCGCTGCTTACAATCCAGTGCTGTGTACGGGCTCCTTTCGAGTCCCAGATCAGCTCGGAGCAAATAAACAGCTGCGGATTTTGGCCGAGTGAGTGAAAAAGAGACTCAGTAAACAGACAGTGCGTCAAGCTGGATATCAGTTGCAAAAGATTCCAACTCCAGGAACTCACTCGCTCACTCACTCACCATCTATACCGATTTATCCTGTATACAGGGTCATGGGGGGCCTGGAGCCTATCCCTGGAGTGTTAGGGCATGAGGTGGGATACACCTTTCACACACTACAGGCAATTTAGGGACGCCCATTAGCCTAATATGCATGTCTTTAGACTGTGGGATGAAAAGGGAGTACCAGAGGAAACCCACAAAGCAAGGGGGGAACATGCAAACTCCACGCACAGAGACCTGAGACCTGTCTAACCACTAAGCCACAGTGCCACCTACAACATGAACTGTTTTGTTATTTCATTTTTTTAAATTTTTTTTTATGTGATCTCATTGGCAAACATCTGTTATCATGGATTTAAGTAATTATTTTATTTATATTCCTCATAACTTTTTCTACCAAAAGTTTAGACACACCTTCTCGTTGAAAGAGTTTTCTTTCTTGTGTTCTTTCTTGTGTTCTTTGGCCCAAACGCGTCTCTTCTGCTTGTTGCCTGTCCTTAGCAGTGGTTTCCTAGCAGATATTCTACATGAAGGCCTGATTCACACAGTCTCCTCTTAACAGTTGTTCTAGAGACGTGTCTGCTGCTAGAACTCTGTGTGGCATCGACCTGCTCTCTGATCTGAGCTGCTGTTAACCTGCGATTTCTGAGGCTGGTGACTCGGATGAACTTCTCCTCCGCAGCAGAGGCGACTCTCTGTCTTCCTTTCCTGGGCC